>JASJET010000289.1:4522500-4765691 GCA_034092305.1 Diaprepes abbreviatus
TAAAGAAAAAAAGTCACATTTTCAAGCATTAATTCAATCCTAAATAACTTTTTCAATTTTGTGACAAATATATTCAAATTTGGAATTTAGCAAGGCCAAGGACAAGTTAACATAATTTTTACCTAATATTTGCAATAAAAGCTACAGGGTGTTGAACACATCGGCTCAAATTTCAACAAGTTTAAATGAATAAATATTTTTTTTAAATGGTACACCCTGTATATTTTCATGTTATTTAATAGAGTAATAAAAATCCTAAAAGTTTTGTTCAATATATCCTATACCTATTTATAATAGTTTTTGAGATATTTCAGTTTTTCTTATTTTCCATACTTTTTTACAGAAATAGTCTTCATTATCATAGTAGCCATGGCAAAAACAATGTAAAAGAACATTTTTCTGTGTGTCAAATTTATAACCGCAATCGCTTCTTTTGATTTTTATGTAGTGTAGTTTGGTTTTTTTGCATTCATTTTATATTGTAAAATGAATTTTCCAAAGAATGAGTTAATAGATATGATTTATACAATAGGAGAGGCTCAAAAAAATTGCCTTCTTGCTCAAAGAATTTACAAAATGAAGTATCCTGATCAACGCCAGCCTAATACCCATACTTTTCAAAACTTAATGCAAAGATTTGATTCTTCTGGTACTGTTGATTATCCAAAACGTAAAGTAGTCAACAAACCAGTAACTAATGAAGAAAAAGAACTACAAATGCGGAGATTCAATTAAATCCAAATTTATTATGCAAGGTAATGTTTAGTGATGAAGCTACTTTTAGAAGTAACGGTGCCGTAAATACACGCAACATGCATTATTATGCCACAGAAAACCTATTTTGGATTAGAGAGGTGCAACATCAAAACCACTGGTCATTAAATGTTTGGTGTGGTATTAATCATAATCGAATTATTGGACCCCACTTTTTTAATGAACCACTAAATGGCCATAGTTACCTGAACTTTCTACAAGAAGAACTACCCCAACTGCTTCAAGGTCTCGATAGGGATGAGCTCGACAGTATGTGGTTCCAGCACGATGGTGCGCCTCCGCATTACCATCGTGAAGTTCGTGCGTTTTTGGACCAGCGATATCCGCAAAAATGGATTGGACGTGGGGGTTTCATTGAGTGGCCACCAAGGTCTTGCGACATCACCCCATTAGATTTCTTCCTATGGGGTTATATTAAAAATAAGGTGTATGTTAATCCACCAACAACAGTGGAAGATATGCGAAACAGGATTAGGGATACCTGTAGAACAATAACGCCACTAATTTTGTCCAGGGTCCGAGAAAATCTGCAAAAAAGACTAAATTTGTGCATTGCACAAGAGGGTCGTTTATTCGAACACTTATTAAAAATAAATAATTAATCTGAGTATTTAATAGGTAATTTTTTTGTTTCAATTTAGTATAAAAGTAAATATGTATTTGCCTTGTCGTTATTGTTCTGTTAATTTTTTCACATTATGTTTAATTAAACTATTGCCGTTGTAATATAACGAATAATGTATTTCATCATATTTAACCACATTCTGTTTGTTTCTGTAGTTTCTTTTTATTATTTTACATGGCTACTATGATAATGAAGACTATTTCTGTAAAAAAGTATGGAAAATAAGAAAAACTGATATATCTCAAAAACGGTTATAAATAGGTATAGGATATATTGAACAAAACTTTTAGGGTTTTTATTACTCTATTAAATAACATGAAAATATACAGGGTGTACCATTTAAAAAAAAAGATATTCATTTAAACTTGTTCAAATTTGAGCCGATGTGTTCAACACCCTGTAGCTTTTATTGCAAATATTAGGTAAAAATTATGTTAACTTGTCCTTGGCCTTGCTAAATTCCAAATTTGAATATATTTGTCACAAAATTGAAAACGTTATTTAGGATTGAATTGATGCTTGAAAATGCGACTTTTTTTCTTTAAACTTAATTATGTCAGAAACTATAAAGTTTTGTTATAGTAAACACTTAATAAAAAAAGATTTAAAATTATAAGCTAAATCGAAAATACGATTCGTATATAGGCTGTTCTATTTAAAAAAATACAACTTTATGCTGTCCTAGTTTTTTGGCTCACCCTGTAGAGTCCTAAATATTTTTAAAATCTGCGTAAAAATAAACTGTATCAAACAATAAATATAGTTTCTTTGTTAATTTCACCGAAAAGGCACAAACCTACTTCATCCAATCGTTGACTCACCCTGTACATACATAAAAAAAAACATATATACTCGACGAATTGAGTACCTCCTTCTTATAAAAGTCGGTTAAAAATAGATTTTCTGTCTCCTGGTTTAAATGGTAGCTTACTATCCTAAAAATAATATAAACATGATTTTATAGCTAAATGGTGCCTGTAAATGTACTTAAATCGGTACTTTGCGAGCAGGTGTGGTTACAAAAAAAAAGAACGTAGTAAGTAATCGCAAATAAAAATAGTAAGTACAGAAAAAATATTTATATACTTTGTTCTACCTACTAATGTTCCCATCAGTGAAGCTATAATGAATCACAGAAAGAAATTGTCTATTTAAAATGCCTATTCCATAATGTTTCGGTAACACATTACACCCGCAGAACTTGATATCGGATTGTAAATCATTAGCAATGCACACAAAACAAGTAACCTTGAGGTAGTAAGAAATTACTTAAAATTGCAGAACTTGATGCAGGTAATATCTTGCCGGCACATTACGAAATGGGAATTCTAAATACACAGCTGCCTTCTGTGAATTTCGCTCTTGATTCGTTGTAGCTGAAAAGAGTTTCACAAAAAAAAAACATGTAAGTATGACTAGTATATGTTCTTTATTAACATCCAGCAGATTTCTTCACAGTTGTTTAATTAATGTTTATACAATCGAGTGGTCATATTGTCCGATAAATTTTATGCGCCATTTTTAAGTCCCACGCTGGAAAATTTTCAATTTCCCGTGTAGAAAAACGCGACGTATACGAGAATTTTCGCAAATAAAAAAGTTGTCTGACGCGTCAAAGTAAAACTACACAAAGTTTTAGAAGAGGGTTAATTATGTTAAAATACAGGGTTACATCATGCACAATATTAGTTTCCGAGTTATCGGCTGATTTCACATTGATTAATTTGACCTTCAAATGGCATTTGGCTCCCTATGATATTTATATGGTTGAACACGGCAAATATGAGAATCTCACTTAGACGCGTTCCTCGGCCCTGCAACTTTATTTTTAAACAATTTTCTTGAATTTACTTAGTTTAGAAGATATTTGAGATTGCCGATTAATAAATTACTCGTATATGTAATATTGAGAGCTGTGAAAATTTTGTAGAAGTACCCAATTAAAAATCAATATAAATTAAATAAGAATTTCCAAATCTTCAAATATTATTTTTACGTAAACCGTAAATCCCCTAACAGAAAACATCTTTTTAACTAATAATTACTTTATAAATGCTCATATAAACATGTCAATTTAAAATAATTATTGATTTCCGAGACCTAAATATTTGAATTTGAAAGTTCATTGCGCCTTCGTATATCAACGCCCAGAATTTTTCATGATTACTTCTTTACCGTCATTACAATATTCAAATCGTGAAAAACCCAAATCATAACAAAATTCTGCTGATAATGGTAACGCCAATAAATATTTAAATTTCAGAATCCCAGATGGCCAAATGGTATTTGCTTATAAATAAATTACTCGTTTTTACCTAAATAAGTAAGGGTGTTGTAATGGTATTTTAGTTCAGGTGTCAATAGGGTCGATATCGTCAGAGCAAAAGCCTTTCCAATAAGTAGGGTAGATAGGGCGAATTAGATTGGAAGGTAAATTGGTAAATCACAATTAGAATTAAGATAATATTTTTTTGAAGATTAAAAAATTTAATTTGTCAGACCAAAGTATAAATAAACTTTTGAAAAATGTAAAAATTTCGATTAGGCTAGCCGAATTAGCATCTGAAAAAAATTTATTTTTAGTAGACTTCTGACTACGTAAAAACCTTCGGAATGATGCAGTATTTTGTGTCTCATTTTCTTTTTTGGGGAAAATTTTTTAAAATTTAAGATGTGAAAAACAGTTTTTCGTGTTCTAGGAAAAGCTATTGTTTTTCAGTAAAAAAGTTTCAAATAAAAGTGAGAAAATGCCTATAAAATGAGCTAAATCCAAATCCGATAATTTGTTTATTAGTTATTATAAAGAAACCTGCTAAAATAGCTGTTTTTTTTCAATTGTTAATAAACAATAGAAAGTATATTGTATTACCTTTATACTACACTAAAAGGAGTTTCTTGTATGCAAAATTTTAAGTAAAAATATTAAATAGTTTTTTGCAAAGTGAATTTGTTTATAACATGTTATGTTTTTTTTTTTATTGTTTATTCTCAGCGATCTAAAGATCCTATAGTGATCTGCGGGTACGCAACAAAAAAGCCCGAGACTTATACTAACAATAACAAAAAAGAACCAAATTAATTGTTGATTTTAAATTGTTGAAACAGATAAACAAAATTGTGATATCGAAATGCCGATAAGTGGACGTGATAGGTGAAATTTTGGCGCATATTTTGAAAAAAAAGCCGAATTCTGTACGACCACTAGAAGCTGAAATAGAATTTTTTTTGTTCAAAACATCGCTGCTGCGTTGTTTATTATTAAAGAATTATTTAAGTAGAAATTCATAGAGAGATGGTTAAACAATTGTATGCAACAGTTTTCAACTTATTTATTTCAAAATTGTTGATGTTGCAATAGTTTAAAGTTGCAGCTACTCCAAGAGTTAGAAAGTGAGCAGTGAAGGGAGCGTTCTTTCAGCCTGCGGCGCGCGGAAAAGAACGTGACTCGGACGCTTCACATTCGTTTCGCCGGAAAAATTTGGATTATCTCGGCGAATATTGGTCGTAGAATCTTTAATTGTTTTAATTTGTAGTTTCTAGACAATATATGAACAATGGATGATATGTTTTTGTAATGAAATTATTGTTAAACATAGCAATAAACAATTTGACTAAAATGTGGTTGGACTTGCATTGTCTTTATTTTTATTTTTACGACGTTTCGATTAGGTTCTATCTCTAATCGTTATCAAGTATAAACTGAATGTTTTGTCTTAAGATCTGTAGAATCTATACAAGTAGACGAAAACCATTCCGAGGAGTTTAGGTGGAAAATAAAATCAACTTTGGAGGACAAGAAAAATCCAGTTCAAAATCTCTCCAAACTAGAAGCATCAGCCTTAAAAGAACTGCGTAAGGATGAATCCATAAAAATGTTACCAGCGGACAAGGAAAATGCAACAGTGGTAATGGACATCGTAATGTACGACCAAAAAATCGGAGATATCCTGTAAAAAGGAAAATATAGACAATTAGCCCGGGACTCCACAAAATCCATAGAGTTAAAAATATAGAGAACACTAAGGAAATACCAAAACAATATACCTGACAAGCTACGATCGGCGCTCACACCACACTACAGTAAGCCACCACATCTTTACGGGCTTCTAAAAATTCATAAAACGAACATACCATTGAGGCCAATAACCAGCTCCAGAGGATCCCCAACAACACTGGCGAAGTTTCTCTTAAAAATCATACAACCTTTAGAAGGTAAGACAAACACATATGTTAAAAATTCTACACATTTCGTGAACATTATTAGTAGCATCAATCTAGAGCCAGACGACAGACTAATAAGCTTTGATGTGGAAAGTCTGTATACTAATGTACCAATAGGAGAATCACTAGACATAATCAAAACTAGACTTTCAAATCATACTACTTTATCAGATCGAACCACGTTACCACTGGACGGGGTGATGGACCTTTTGAAGTGTCGCCTGCGTAGTGCTTCTTCCAAGTAAAGGGCAAGTTCTACGCTCAGGACGACGGGCTTCCGATGGGTCCTTCATTCTCTCCAGTCGTCGCCAATATATATATATATATATATATATATATATATATATATATATATATATATATATATATATATAGATACATAATGGTTCGAAACTCATGCCATAGAAACGGCAACAGTAAAACCGAAAGTCTGGTTGAGATATGTCGATGATACTATCATCGTATGGAAGGGCAATGATCAAGAACTTAATGATTTCCTGAAACATCTAAATACCATTCGACCTATAATTAAGTTTACCATGGAAAAAGAGGTAAATGATCAATTGCCCTTCCTAGATGTCATGGTGAACCGTTCAAACGAAACTATTAAAACTTCAGTATACAGAAAGCCAACACATACTGGACAATATCTTAATCATAGTTCTAATCATTCTGTTGTAACAAAACGAGGAATTATACGCAACCTCTATAATCGCGCTATATCTATATGCAATAATGCCGAATCATTGGAAAAACAGGTAGCAAATATTAAATCCTATTTACAACAGAATGGTTATCCTTTAAAACTAATTGACGATGTTATAAATAATTTTATAACAACGAACACTGGACAACAAGAAACACATTCCTTCTTCACAATTCCGTACATTAAGGGAACGTCGGAGAAAATAAGACGAATTGCCAGCAGTTATAATATAAAACAGCCTTTAAATCAAGAAATACACTTAGAGCTCATTTAACAAAAACAAAACCTAAAACTACCGATAAGAAAGAATGTGTTTACAAAGTTCGATGTGAGTGTGGTGAAATGTATATTGGAGAAACTAAACGACCACTAGAAGTTAGAATTAAGGAACATAAAACTCATACACAAAAAGGGGAAACGTCGAGATCAGGTATTGCAGAACACTCCTGAGTTAAACAACACCATATAAAATGGTCTGAGGCTGCGCCAATATATATGGAACCCAATATGAAAAAAAGAAAATTTATAGAGGCAGCATACATTAAAAACAATAATGCAATCTTCAATAAACCGAGTGTTGAGATACCTATTCCTTGGTAACCACTACTTTGTAACATCAAATCTTTGACGTGTGTACAGTGAAGCGAAACTTTGCGTTTCAATGGACACTGTCCCTATATAAGCTCGTAGTCTTAAGACAAAACATTCAGTTTATACTTGATAACGATTAGAGATACAACCTAATCGACACGCCGTAAAAAATAAAAATAAATAAAAATAAAGACAATGCAAGTTCTACCACGTTTTAGTCAGTATACTACTAATTAGGAATATTAAAAATCAGATTGATTTTTAATATACCATTGCTAACATACATATTTTTTGCTTAAATCTATAAAAAATATTTATTCCGTTCTCCATGTCTTAGACGTCGATAAACACTCATTTTCGAAACTCTTATCGGTTTCACTATTATCATTACAATTATCATCATCATTATCACTCTAATCGCCATCATCATTATTATCCTCATCATCATCATCATCACTCTCATCATTTACATAATTATCATCATCATCACCATCATCACTATTATAATAATCATAATTATTTTCTCCCCTATTACTTTTACAAATTATTTATTCGACCGATAAGGGTAATTTTTATATAATATTTACATAAATTTTAACTTAAAAATTGTTTTAAATATAAACACAAAAGAACATTCTAAAAATTGTTTTATATTTACATTACGTCATAAATATGGTTCAATTAATTTTTTTCCCTACGTAGCTGCGAGTGCGCGAACATCTCAGCAGAGGGCGCAGAATACGGTCAAAAAAATTAGTATTGAGTGACCCATCTAACCTGTGGATTTATCCCTCCAATATACAAGTTTTCTATCATGTTAAACCCGATTATTTTTAAATTCAATATGAATTATTCAAATTTAATAAAGGGCATATATATTATTGAAAGAAAATCCTGCAAAAGCTTCCAGCAAAAGCAATATAATCTTTTCAGTCTATAGATGCTATTTCTGGTCTTTCAGGCATCCCCGGCAGTACCTTACCTTCCGAACTGAAACACAAGAGTTAAATCTGATTTGGCTTTCCGCCTAAGTTCAGTCTTGAACTAAACGACGAGAAGTCTGTACTCGCGCGCGTCACAGCCTCTCGAACACGTGTATTACGAGATTAATTTTTACGAGAAAATCGAAAAATTTCAATGACCTTGCGTATCGATAAAAGTTATGATGTTTTTGTTAAAAATATAAGCGAAATGTCAACAAATATATTTTCACTTATTGAAAACTATTGTTACGGTAGAAAGAACCACAAAAATTACATTTTTATTTTATACTTATTGATTCATAATATTTATTTTATGAAATAAAGTTTAATATAAGGGCAATGATTTTAATGTAAATTTCATGGTCTTCTCTGCCTATTTTTAAAATTCTATTATTGCTTTAAATAACAACTCTGGATAATACCAATACAAAAATTCAAAAGAAAACTGTAAAATTTATTAAGCATATTCTATTAGAAATATGCTAATTTAATGTAGATTTGGAATACTAGCTTTTAAAATGATGTCTTTGTAGTAAAAAAAGTCTTTTAATATCCACAAAATCTTTAATTTCTTGTTTTGGCTAATTTTTCAAAACATTTCTTATCACTTTCAAAGTTTATTACGAAATAAGGCGGTGCAAAACCTTTATTAAAAGTTCAAACATCTTTATTGTTTCTATTTTTTGATTTTTAGTTTATTATTAGTAACCTGAATCAGTAGATAGTGTCGTCTTGGATAGTGTTACTGATACAATTGAGTTTTTAAGACAATTATATAAATGCACAGTGTGTTTTCAAAGTGTTTTTATGCAAGTGATTTTGAAAGAATCTGGTGAAAATGTGGTACCGAAAAACAATCATTTTTGTGATTCTAGTACTTGTTTTGTGTCATTTTGTGAATTCTATCAAACAGAACAAAAATAAAGGAGGAGGAAAATATAGTAAGTACTATTTTGTTGTGAGTTTAATAGATTTAATAAAAACTGATCAACTAAACTATCTGTAGAATAAGGAAATTATTATATGATATTAACATAATATTAAACGCTTGTTTTTTAAAGACAGTTATAGCAAAATTTCTGCTCTGAATTACATTTTTTATATGCAAAATTGTAACAACGTAGTTAAAAAAAATTTGGCAAACAATGCGATAAAAAAGTCAGTGTTATTTATGCTTGACACTGGCTGGAAATATATTTTTATAAGGTTGTCACAGATTCGTTTATAAAAAATAGAGTGAATTTTTGCCCATGTCCCTGGAGGAAATATAGATTTGTTGAACTTTAAATTCCACATACTATTAATTTTGAAAAATTTTTGGATTGTTTTAATTTACAAAAAATTCTAAATATGCCTATAATTAACAAAAATTATTTCAATTCTGTTCAATGTAATTGTTCCATCCGATCTTTTCCTTGTGTTTTGTCAGTATGGAGTAAAAAGGTAAAAAATTCTTTTAGAACTGTAAGGGCACATAGATAAAGACCATTTAAATGGATTATTAAGAATGACTTCATTCGAAAATATTTTCTACATGAACAACATATATATGAAAGTCACTTGGCTAATTAAATTAATTTTGGTTTTGTTCGACGATATTGTATTATTTAAAGAAATTCAACAAAATAGGGAAAATCCACCTTAGGTCATAGATACTATAAAAAGAATGATGTTTTAAAAATAAGGTTTATAATAAGTTTAACAAAACAAACTTAAAAGAAAAACATTATAAATATATACAATCAAAAATCACTAAATTCTTAGCCTAATAATATAAAATACCCAATTGAAATAAATATCTTTTTTTTTGCAATTTTCTAATTATACAATGCCAGATCAAAAAATTTTGTATCATCTGTATTTATATGTTTAATATGACACAACTATTTATATTGAATTAAAAAAAAAACAAGGATTCAAATAAATACCCCGTTCTTTCTGCTTTGGTTTCTCACCAGGTACGGGGCCGAGAACACACCCATTGTTTTTTTGAGATGCTGGGTGGTGTGAATTATTATTAAGATAACGGTCTGACCACTATAATAATAGGATTAACAGATAGAACACTAAGGTTGACCAGAATATCGGCCAGAAATTTTGAAAAAGTGAGGAAAACATTTAAAGAAAATAATTTTTTAGATTTCCAGATAAATAAAATAATTAAACAACGTACTTACAGATTTGACAACAAATAATCGTCCCTCACAACCTTTTCGACAACTAAAAATATATCGCAATGCCTTACATTCAAGAATTGTCTGAAAAAATTAAATATATTTTTAAGAAATACGATATTGTTGTATGTCACAAAGCCCAATATTGCCTATCCTCACTCTTTATATCTTTAAAAAGTAAAGTCCCTTCTAAAAAAAGATCAAATGTAATTTACTCCAAGCCATGTATGAATTGCCCAAAAAAACACAAAGGAATGACGACTCTACACAAACATGAAACTAATCTTAAGCATGAGTTTGATCTTGTAAATACTAAAATTTTAACCCAAGATGAAAACTATCATAAACTTCTAGTGAAGGAAATGATTCATATAAAAAAATTTTATAAAAAAATTGAACCGATTTGCAAAAACAGATTAAAAATACTTTATTTGTAATCGCTTTCTTACCATAATTTGTATTTATTAGTAGCTATTTATTTCATTTACAAATAATTTGGCGCCCACTTCAAAAAGTTCAATTTCATATAAAAATTTATAGTTATTTTTCACTTTTTAGCGCACTTTTGGAAGTCGGTTCAATTTTTTTATAAAAATTTTATTTTTCTATTTTTAGTTTTAGAATTCATTATAATATTCATAAATTATTTGAACTAAGTACTAATCGAGATTAGTGTACCTCGCAATGACTCCAAGGTGGCAAAAAAGTACCCATTTTATCAAAAGTTGTAAATCACCCTAAAATGAACCACTAAAAATTCATTGGTTTTTCAAATACCAGTAAAATTGTGTCAAACAAATATTTAGTCTGTCATAGTAAATCCACTATCTTAAATTTCATATTAATTTTAGATTGATAATATAGGCCCCAAAACCTTCCAATATCGATGTTTAAAGAACCTGAGATGTAAACTTCTTAGCTCGATATATTTTATATTGCATATTGAGTTTGTATACGCGTCAAGAACCTCACAATATTAATTTTAGACAAAATCGGAATATGTTAAATTTTCTGTCCCTCATATTGTATCTTATCAACCTAACAGTTGTAAAAAATTTACTTCATATTTGTAATACACTACCCCGAAAACCCTCTAATACCAAATCTGAAAAAATGCGAATAAGGTAAAATTTTCAACCCACCATATTGCATCCGCTATATTGAATTTCAAAAAAATTATTTTAAGTCTTAATTTAATCTAAATCTAAACCCTTCAAAGCCCCCTAGTACCAATTTTGAATGAAATCCGAAAATTTAAAATTTCTAGACTTATATTCGCTATTTACATCCTCAAAAACGATTCAGTCCCACGTTCAAACAAAATCGAAAAATGTAAAATTTTTAGTCCACTTTCTTGGATTTGCCATATTGAATCCTGAAAAAATACTTCTAAATTCATCATTTACACGCTCAAGAACCCCCTAAGGTATCAGTTTGGGAGAATCGAAAAATGTAAAATTTTTAGGACACCATATTGAATTGGGTTTTGGAAAAATATTTTAAATTCATAATTAGTACTAACAAAAATAACCCGATCTTTAATCCTCCATTTTGGATCCGCCATATTGAATTTTTTAAAAATAATATCAGATTTGTTATGTGCGGCTCCGAAAACTTGAAGAATCTTGAAGAAAATCAAACAAAAATTGATTTTTTCGTTCGCCATATTGAATTTTTTAAAAACAATTTTAGATTAGTTGTGTACGACCCTGAAAACTCCCTACTACCAATTTTGGAGAAAATTGAACAAAATTGATTTTTTTGTCCTCCATATTGGATCCGCCATATTGAATTTTTAAAAATAATTTCAGATTCGTTGTGTACGAACCCAAAAACTCCCCCATACCAAGTTTGGAGAAAATCAGACAAAATTAATTTTTTGCCCGCCATATTGTCAGCGCCATCTTGGATATTACTGCATCAATTTCATCCAAAAAAATATGAGACCACCGCAGAAACTTCCTGAACATCACGTAAAAAATTTCATTCAAATCGGTGCCGCCGTTCCAGAGTAATGGTATTTTTAACCATTTTCAATATTATATCAGGGGCCCTATCCTGGAACGGGGGAACGTGAAGTGAACGGTGAAAAGGTGGCGAACGCGTGTTCTTAAAATGTTCATCACTCATATCCTCGTTCGCCCGGTAGAAGTCAAGCGAACGGTGAAACATGCGCAAATGAAATGTCAGCCGCTAAATGACATATTTAACGCACGGATTTCAAAAAATAAAAATAATTAAAAATTTTTATTTTATTTTTGGTTCTTCAAAATAACTCGCATTAAAAAAATAATATGTTGACGAACCGTTTCTTTAAGACGTTTTATTTTCTGAATGAACAGTTGAAACGTTAATTAGGTGGCACTCCGATATTTTTAATATTTTCAAATTTTTTAATAAAATATCCTTAGAAAGTTGAAAATGTCTCGCAAATATTAAGCAAATTTGAGATTACAGACATATAAAATTATTACAGAAGATTCTGTTCATAACTCAATTGTATGACCGTGCTATTTAAAAATGTTTTTCTAGGGCCAGTTCTGCTTATGGATTTAACATAAATACTTGTGTCCATAACAGCCGAGTATCTTAGTTTTAAACAGTTAAATCTAACATAATTCTTTTCACTGCACAACTTATAATAAATTTGAGAAATCACAATTTGTAAGCTATCTGAAACCTTTATTTAAATAAGTAACAAATTTAATATTTAAATTATGTTAACTACAGCACTTAACTAAAATTAAATAAATATTATGATTATAATCTATTGGGAAATATAAATATGAACCCTACAGACCAACGAACGAGATCGTTCAGCATAAAAACCTTATTTATGGTACATTTGATCTTCAAGTCTCTACAAATCTTTATAAAATTAAAAAAATATATTTAAAGTTGAATGTGAGATCCGCCAGTATCTTTAATGGACGTCTTCTGTCTGGCCTTTGGTTTTAGTCTCTGCTCATAAACAGTTTCACTATCATTGTTCAAGTTTCAGGTTTTCTTTCAAATTTACTCGTCAGGACAGAACATCTTGCAGTAAGAAGCTGGATACTTTGTGAATTCATACAATAAATAACTGATTGGATAGTTTCCGTAGTGACTTGGGATGATGGCTTTTAGTCATACTATGTATAGTTGTAATTTCCACCGTTTTAAGGTTTATCAGTGCTGACTTTCTGCAATTACTGTCAGTATATTACTTTGTATATATATATATATATATATATATATATATATATATATATATAGAAGTAGTTGTTTTTCTTGATATCCCTTTTTCTTTATATATTAGAATCTTCAAGTACTTGGCTCTTTGTATGCATTTTTGTTTAACAGTTCTAGAGTGTCAATTTAAGATAAATTTAACCCATGCAAAGTACAAATATTGTAATAGCAATTAATAACTTCACAAAAATAACAACAGCACTATTTTTTTTTACTTTTGACGATTAATTTAAAGTACCAAAACTACTTTTTGCCTAAAATGGCAACAAAATATGTTACGGACATTTTCGGTCTGACAGCTCCATTCAATCTGTCATCCATTTTATTTTTTGAAATTCTCGGGTTTTAGCTCGTTCATATCTGGCAACATTGGTTTTTCAAGAATACGGCTTTTACTGTCAAAAAGTTCACATCGCCATTCCCATCACCTTTCACATTATATGTTCGAGGATAGGGGCCCAATATTGCTTATATATATATGCCTTTGTGAAGCTTGACACCGACCGAACCCTAAATTTATTTTAGAATATTCCTAAACAAGAAGAATGACCCCGACTTAACTTCAAGAACGAAACAATTATCGAAAATCATTATAAATCAGCACTTTTTCTTTCATTTATTAAATCGCTTCATTTAAAACTGATTTCAGACTTGATTTATAAATAGATTTTTAGTTAGACATTTTGATAAGTTCACGGACACAATAATTTACTCTATAAATATAATGTAAACCCGACTAGTGAGCTAGATGATAGATCTAAGTTTAAATATTAAAAGTTCGAATATAATGGGAATGTGTTAAAAGCTTTGGACGATTAATGTGAAACAGCGTTTCGGCAGCGTGTATACAACAAATTTTATTGTTTAGAAGTAGCTTTAGTCGAGGCAAATATACATATACATGTGTATGTTATAGAAAGGCGTTTTGTGAGTTATTTAAGGTGTTAAAGAATGTCATTGGATGAATAAAATTCAACACCGAGCCGACAGTTATGTGCGCTACTTCTCAAAAACAAATGGAAAAAAGGTCTTAAAACATCAAAAACCATTGTTTGTTTGAAGGTCATGGATAACGATGTTTCCTGCGAAATGGTAGATATCTGTTTGACTTCCATTGTCTTTATTTCAATCCTGAGACCATTACTAGGAAATACATCGTTTTGGGTCAAGAACTCGCAAAATTTCGTAGAAATACAACCGGAAGATCATTTTATTAGCTTTGAGGTTGAAAGTTTATGCACGTTCCAGTTAAGGAGTCACTAAAAATCATAAGAAAGAAATTTGAAGAAGACCAGATCTGAGTAGAAAGAACATCTTTACCACCGCACGTCATGGACTTGTTGGAAAGTTGTTTCACTAATTCCTGTTTTCAGGAAAAGGAAAAATTCTACATCCAGGATGATGGACTACCGATGGGATCTTCACTCTCACCGGTGGTCGCAAATACTTTCATGGAAACTACGAACAACTGCAAAATTTTCTTTCTCATCTCAACAATATTCGAACCTCAGTTTACAGAAAAGCTACACACGCACAGGATAATACTTAAACTACTCATCCAATCACTTCAACAATACCAAACATGGAATTATAAGAAATCTCGTAGATAGGACCTTATCTCTCTGCAACTCCGAGAACTTGATGAAAGAAATACAACACATTAAAAATGACCTGACGGTTAACGGATACCCAGTATATCTGGTGGATAAAACTCTGGAACAACGCATAAATAGGACAATATCGACAACGAACGAAGAACGAAAACCAATATTGATCATCCCCAATGTTAGAGACATTTCGGGAAAAGTTAGAAGAATAGGAAAACATTATAAAATCAACGTTGTTTTCAATTCAAGTAACTCTCTGGGAAGTCGACTTACTAGGGTCAAACCAACAACGCAAAGGGGCAAGAAGACCTGTGTGTATCAGATCCATGTGAATGTGGTAACTCCTACATTGGCGAAACAAAAAGACCCCTTGACGTAAGGATCAAAGAACATAAAAAATACACATCTCGACGAGAAATATAAAAATCTAGTGCTGTCAACCATGCCAGGACTCATGGACACCACATAAAGTGGTTTGAACCTACAATTCTACATAGAAAACGAAAATTCAAAGAAGCCGCGGTTATACATCAGAACCCAAGTTGCTTTAGTAAACCATCTTTAGATATAAGAGAAGTGTGGAAACCACTTCTTAATAATTGTAAAATAAAACTAAATGCAGCGCAAAAGGGACTTTGGCGTAGCACGCATGATTACACCCATCTCAGCCACATTCGACTGTATTTACGTTTAGTATAGATAATGCTGTACCTTAGTAATTTATTTAGTTTCACCTGAAAACGGCTAGAGATGACATTCAAAAAAAAAATAAAGACAAAGAAAGTATAATAGATATTTACTACTTCGCACCAAAAACTATGTTAAAATCAATGAAAAAGTATTAACTTTTGGATCTTTAAGGGTGAGTTCTTTTTGTAGAAGCATAATTTATTTAAAAATAGCGAAAAAATAGTGGACGAAAAAAAAATGACCATAAGTAACTAACCTCCCCTTTGTTACCATATCACTTGTTACAACATGGATCACATAATATTTTTAAAAAGCGACCTTTAATGAAATCATTTCTGTACTCTACGTAGATCCCAATAAATTAAATAAAGACCCCTTTTTGAGGCTGTAGCCAAGAAGGCCATATATGTTTTCTGGGCTTGAAAGCGAGCCTTTGGGTGCTCATTGGGACTGACACCGAAAGTGATCTGTCATATGATTACATATACTGCTATTGCATGGTGGTCTAGTATAACTATTCATAGGAAATGAGACCTTGAAGGCAGTTTACTGTCTGAGTTGCCTGTGACATCATGGAGGAGGAATTGGCGACTATCTGTGTAGCTGGGGGAGCGTTGTGGAAAAATGTCTATTGCTCTCTATGCAAACAGATTGCATGGCGCCGATTTTGAAACCAAACAGCAGAGAGAATTGGAAGGATGAGCAAATTCTTCCCACAAATGGATCCTGGTGGTTTAGAGATTGATCTTGACAAGATTAAGAGCCGGAGCTGGAATATTTAAAAGAAGCACTGAAGTCAGAGAGTTTTGCTCTCTAGAACAGCACGCAACGGTCTTCCAAGCGGACATTTATGCTATACTGCAATGTTGCCATCTCTGTGAGAGAGAGAGATATAAACAGAAATATTAAAGCCTGTAATATGGGCTTCAATGTAGTAGCCTCGAGACTGATGTCTAAGTGCAGAGAGGCACTGAACAATCAGACAAAGAACAGTACACAATCAACAGTTGATCTACAACCACCAAGCACAGAAGATGCCAAATGAGATTTTGACGAATCATCTGCAAACTTCTTCGGAAAGCCGGGCGAACGAACGGATGTATTCCCGGATTAATACTGAATTATATATATATATATATATATATATATATATATATATATATATATATATATATATATATATATATATATATCCCTCCTGTAGTTCTGCGTCCATACATTTGGTTTTTTACATGTAATTCTGCGTCCCCTGTATTTCTGCATCTGTATATGGACGCAGAAATGGAATTTTGGTGAAATGCTTCCTTATGACGTGCCTGTACTTATAAAAGTGTTTTTAAGCGGACTTCAAAATGACGATAACATCGAAAATTCGTAAATATTATAGTTTGAGATAATATCGCTAATGGTGCTGCGTTCGCGAGCGGCATATTATGAATGGATATATTTTTCCCACCCTTTCGATATTTCTGCGTCCTTGAAATCTGACAACATTGTATTAAGTAAATTTAGTGAAGTTTTAAATTAATTTAGGTGCGACGTATGTTAAACAGCCGGTTGACGGTCTTTGATGATTGGAGTATTGTGTGTTTATTGGTAAATTTAAATTAAAGTTGGAAAACATATTTTAAAGATAATTCAGGATACGGAGAAACTATTAGCTAAGTATCATTAAAAACTATTTATCCTTTTTTTTTATAAAATCATTTTATTAATTTTGTTTTACCTAATATGAAACAAATTAATATTTGTAATAATGGTTCAGTTCAAGAGAAATTTATTAGAATTTTGTTCGTAAAAAAAAGAAATACGGAAAAGTTGATTTTTAGCTTTTAGACATACTGAATATTACCGTCTATGGCACTTTTATGGAAATGGAAGCCGGCAAAATTTTGCCTTGAAAACTATATGTTTCTGTAAATTTCGAACCGTGTTTAAGAAACCAAGGATTAATTTCAGAAGTTAAAGTTGTTAAATTATACCTCTTTAAATTAAAGAAAAAAATCACATATATATAATTTTAGCAAAAAACCAGTCTCATGTAAATTTGAAAAGCAAACAAATAAAGGATATATTAAAAAAATACTAATTTGTTCCATATAATGTTTATTGTACTTGTATTAAATCATATTTATTTTCCAAATTCTATAAGGTTGAAATAAATTAAATATAACATGTGTGTTATTAATTTTTAATAAAATTACTAATAGCTCTACAGTAAAGAGATAACTCGTTTTATAAAAATTCTGTTTATTTTTTCTAAAAATAAACAGATTTAACAATCGAAATGTCCAGAGATAAAAAATATTAGCGCTTGATTTTCATCATTTCTAATGACGGAAGAACATCGTTATTGCATTAAATTGCGATAAATAAATTTTTTAATTTTTTGGTTACTATGCAGTCATAGTGATAAATAATACTTAAAAATCCATTGATTTCGACAATGTTTATCAATGGTATTTAGTTTGAACTATGAAGCATCAATAATGCTGCAGTCTAGCTATAAGATTAATGTTAAAAAGAAGATCACATAATTCATCTGTTGATACTGCACAACTAGAAGCAAAACCTTTCAACAGCTTCTTCAAGATTCTTGGAAATTTGAGGTTTCTTCTGTTGCAGTAGCATGTCTCAATACTAAAAAATGGAATAAAATAACAACTTAGAAATTATCTTATAGATACAGCCAACTTCGCATGAGAACTAAGAATTAACCCAAAGAGCGAAAAAAATTATAAAATTTTATTGGAAGTTACATGCTGCAGAACAATATTGTTAAACAGAAAGCGCGGGGTGAATTGCAACGCTTACCTCTTCATTTGTACCTAAGCGCACCTGTTCACCAATCTTATGAGGAATTTTGTGATGCTTTATCACAAACAGAAAAAAATTTACATTAAAAATTTAAAAGAGTTGTTACTAGAGGAAAACGCGATCGAGATGTTCCTGTCCTTTTTAGTTCAGATGTCCAACAACATCTACAAATACTTATCTCATTAAGAAATAACTTTGTTAAAAAGGATAATATTTACCTTTTTCCTAAACTTCTCCATGATACTCCAATTACTGGGTATAAATTTATGCAGAAACATGCTAAACTGAGCGGCGCTAAAAATCTTGAAGCCATAACGTCAACCCGGCTTAGAAAACATCTAGTCAGATTTTTGAATTATATCCAAATAAAATTGAACAATTGGCTACATTTATGGGGCATACTAAAGATGTTCATAAGCAAGTTTATCGCTTACCAGATGATATATTCCAAACTGCAAAACTTGCCAAATTGTTACTTTTAATGGAAAGTGGTAAGGCTGGTGAATATAAAGGAATGAATTGGAACGAAATTAATATTAATATGGAAGGAGAGATAGTGGAACATGGGTCGTCTGATGATGAACGACAATCAGTTGATGAACTATTAAAACAGCATTCGCCTATGTTGACATCGTCAGCATCCTCGAGTTTTGTGCCAAAACGAAATAAGAGAGTTCTAATTGCCTAGACACAAGAACAGAAAAATGCAGCAACATCCTTTTTTAAGAACCATATACAAAAAAGACTGCCTCCTAAAAAATGTGAAGTGGAGGATTTAAAACTTTTATATCCTGGAATTTTTGATTATAAAACATGGCGCCAAATTAAAGTTTAGGTACAAAATACTTATTCTAAAAAGGATAAGTTTGTCTAGCAAACTTAACTTTTATAGTAGAATAATTAGGCGCCAAAACAGCTTTAAATAATATAATTTTTAGGATTCTTGTTATTGTTTACGGAGTATTTTTTTATTATAGCTTTTTTGAAAGCATTATTTTAAGCAAACTACTTAAAAGAAAAAAAAAATGTTTATGTATATTATATTGAATTTTAAGTTAGATTTTAAGGTTATATCCACCTTATAAGCTTGACAAATAAATTTTTTTTACAATATTAAGTGTGGAATAATATCCGATTAAATAAAAATACAAAATTTTCAATTTAGAATTTTCTATTAATTACTTTTGATCTAACTCATTAAAAAAGTTTTGCCAACAAATATTAACTATGCCTAACACTTCACAAAACACAATATTTATTTATTTTTCTAAAGTGGAAAAGTTATATTCTATTCAAAATTTGCTGCTTTTCAGTTTTTTCTATGTTACAATGGATATAGTTTAAAATGGCTTCCACACTTGAGTAAGTTTCTTTACTAGCTAAAGAGGAAAGAATGCATTTTTAATTTTCTATGAAAGCAGAAATATCTCTTTATAATTAATATTGAGTCTAAGTTTTCAAAACATATCTCACTCGTTAGAATACTATTAAAACTTTTCGGTGCTTGAAACTTAGTTGTTGCAGTTGGCTTCCTATCATAACATAAATCTTTGCATTATAACCCATTGAAAAATATTGTTCAGCTCGATTGTTATCTGCTATAACTTCACGTAAACATCTGGCAACACAGCGGACGCAAAAATAAATAAGCAATGGACAGATATACTTATAACAGGACGCAGAAACTACTGATACTTTGAAATTAAATATATGGACGCAAAAATGATAGGTTGATGTAAAGATGCAGGGATGATGTAAGAATGTTTGAAAAAAATTTTTTTATTATTTTAAAAGTATATCGAAAAATAAAAGCTGATTTATTATTCCAGTATCTTCTGTATCCCAGAGGGAGTAAAATATTTTAATATACTTTAGTATTTTTAGTGGATGCAAAAATGATAGTAAAACCAAATGACGCAAAAATGATAGCGGGATTTATATATATATATATATATATATATATATATATAAATATATATATATATATATATATATATATATATATATATATATATATATATATATATATATATATATATATATATATATATATATATATATATATATATAATAAAATAGAATAAAATATTGGCGAAGCGGACGTGAAAATTTGTCAATCTACATGATTCTCGTATTAAAAAATATGGAAAAACACGCTAAACGATGCTCTCATGGTGGGATCGTTTGGTGCGGCACGTGGCTTTGGCTGCCAAAATAGGCGGTAGGCTTGCTTGCCAGTACCGAAAAATGCGACTCCTATCCTTTGGGCAGCGCGTTTCGTGTACTCGATTTTACATATTTCTGTTTTAATTCACCGTCGCGCCACCATATGACGGTTCTTTTACAAACTTTGTTAATCTGTGTGGTTCTTATATAACAAGTGGACCATCGAGATGTCGCCTTTGTCGTCTTATTTGCAGTGTTTTGATTATAAATTCAGCTTTATACGATGCAAAGGCGAGATGATGGTTTGTACCGACTGCGGTGGTCTGACGAGTCCCATATTAGGACGAAACAGCGCTGTCGCCATCTGTCGGACCCGGAGTTTTTCCATATTTTGGAGTGCTCCGCATTTTTTAATACGAGAATCATGTAGATTGACAAATTTTCACGTCCGCTTCGCCAATATTTTATTCTATTTTATTTTAAATTACACGGACAAAAACTTATCTACATATATATATATATATATATATATATATATATATATATATATATATATATATATATATATATAGCGAACTGCTCGAAGACGCCATACAGTGACCTTTGAAAATGGTGAATGAGATTTCACCGAAACGTCAGCTGCCTTACAGTCCTGAGAGGGACTCAGCACATACACGGGATGCCCGAAAACCTTCGATTACATATATATATATATATATAATATATATATATATATATATATATATATATATATATATATATATATATAATGGAATGTATAATTGTATAATAATAAAAACACCTTCTTTATTGACTGACACCGTAAATCTGACGACGCCGATTAAAATAATTAAAACAATTAAATACAACAAGTTTATTTAATATAAGTCGTCCCGTACTTTCCAATTAAGACATTTTACAGTCAGCAGAATGCACTGATATAAATGAAATCTTTAATACTTTTAATTATCATAATTTCTTAAATGTGGCTTAATGGCCTTAATGGCTTCGCCACTTATTGGAGTTAAGGAAATACTGTTGTTAAACAAATAGTCTCGATGATTGAAATCCGATAAATGGGGCATTAGTGACTTTTTTAAATGTGATTTTTTAATTATTTAATTAATATTACGATATGTCACGATATATTTTCGTTTGTGTCATTTAAGGTCATCATTCAGAACATGTGTAACAATAAGCTTACAATCTCAACCCTTTAGGCCATTCACTTGCCATAGTTTGGTCCCTATTCAATTTTTTTATGAAGATAGGAAACTAAATTATTGCCAAGTTAGGCAATCATGCTGACAGACAAAGCGATTGCAAGGTGTCGCTGTTGCCTTATGGTAGTTTATTATTAACTGGTTATTGATTACATTGTTTTGTATTTTGTATTGTATTTCTCAAAAAAATAACAAAAAAAATAACAAAGCGCCAGGAGAGGATCAGATAGTAATAGAAGCAGTAAAAATGGGTGGAAGAACCTAACTGGAAAAAATCAAACAACTTTTTAACCTCTGTCTGCTTGACAGCTCGATGCCGGCAGACTGGAATAATATCCTGATGGTATTAATTTTCAAAGGTGGCGACCCGACAGATTTGGAAAATTATAGACCCATAAGCTTGCTCTCACAATTGTACCAACTTTTTACCAAGATCATTAATAGACGGTTAGAGGCTAAACTAGACTTCTACCAACCTGTAGAGCAAGCAGGGTTTAGATCGGGATACGGAACCAACGACCATCTCCTCGCTATAAAAACACTCATCGAAAAGACAATCGAATACAATAGACCCCTGGTGCTTGTTTTCATTGACTTTCAGAAAGCGTTCGATATGATCGAAATGAACTCCATACTAGCAACTCTTAGTCAGTGCCGAATTGACTACAGATACACCCGTCTAATTCACAATATTTACAGCAACTCAACAGCAAGCGTAAGGCTTCATAAGAACAGTAACAAATTTTTCATCGAGAGAGGGGTTAGACAGGGCGATACGATGTCTCCCAAATTATTCACTACCACTTTGGAATATGCCTTTAAAACACTGGATTGGGACAACATGGGTGTTGATATTGACGGAAAACGGTTGAACAACCTGCGATTTGCTGATGATATAGTCCTTATAACAGACAATCTAACAGATGCTGCACTGATGACGCAACAACTAAGAGAGGCAACTGAAAAAGTTGGCCTCCGTATAAACAAACAGAAAACAAAACTTATGACAAACTTAGTGCTTGGAGGATCCATAAAGTTGGACAATAACGTCATAGAGGAAGTCAGCGTATATAAGTATCTGGGCCACGAAATACGAATCAATCGAGACAACCAGACACACGAGCTTCAACGAAGAATCGGTTTGGGATGGGCGGCATATGGAAAGTTGAGAGATATTTTTAACACAAACCTTCCAGTAAGTTTGAAAAGTCAGGTTTACGATCAGTGCGTACTGCCAGTCATGACGTATGGAGCAGAAACACTTACATTGACCAAGAACACTACGCTCAAACTAAGAGTCGCACAACGAAAAATGGAAAGAGCTATGCTTGGTATTGGTTTGCGAGATCGTGTGAGAAATACAGAAATCCGACGAAGAACTAAAGTTGAAGATATAATTCAGTGGATCACAACACTCAAATGGAAATGGGCAGGTCACGTTGCGAGATTCAGAGACGATAGATGGACAATCAGGTTGCTAAACTGGAGACCTCGTGCAGACACGCGAAGCAGAGGTAGACCACCAACACGCTGGAGTGACGACATCAAACGAGTATCAGGGCACTGGATCAGAACTGCCCAGGATAGAGATGAATGGATACGTTTAGGGAAGGCCTATGTTCAGCAGTGGACTCAGCAGGCTGGATGATGATGATGATGATGATGATTGTATTTCTCACAACAAATAGAGCGTTTAGAATCATTTTGTTTTGAAAGCTTCCAATTCTGTCTAGTGTTGACTTACCGACAGTTATCCAGGTAGGACCACTGTAAGATATAATTGATCAGAAGAAAACCATGTAAAGAATTAGTTTTATTTTGAGATTAAGTATATATTCCTATTGACAAGAGGGTATAGCACGCAGAGACTTGATTTCCAATTAAATTGTTTGTCGAAAATTCATTGTAGAAATTTTGTATACTTCATTGAAGGAGTTCGGAGAATGTGCCTTCGTAAACATAACTGAATTTATTTTAATTTTCCAATCGGACATTCATCTGTCAATTTTTTTTTCTATGTCCTTGCAATCATAATCTTGTATTATGGAATTTAGAAGAGAATGCAGCTATCGCGGTATTATTAACAAACGAGTATGTAAGTCTAGGCTTTAGAATATCACTAGTATATGAATTAAAAATCCCTGAGATATCTCAGCCCTTAGTGCTTTGACTTCTGACGTATATTGGTCCCCTTATATTCTTGTGAGTTAAAAAATCTATAATTAATATTACTAAGTAATTATAAACACCCAACCATATTAATTTAACAACCAAATTTTGTCAAATTCTTTACTTATGTCTAATAATATCACTTCCGTCCTAAACTTCTGATCAAAGCCTTTGGTTACGTCAGCCCAGTAGTTCAATGGACGCAACTAAAATTGTCTCGGAAGTCAAATAGCTCCGCGGATAAGATATCTCTATCAATTTTTACGGTTAAGTACGATATCCATGATTACCTTTCCCAGACTGGAAAGTTGAGTAATTTGTCTATAAAAATCTAGTACAGTTTAATATTCGCCTTTCTTTTTGTGAATAAGTAATTTTTTTTATTTACCTTACTAAAAATATTTTTGATATATTTAAAAACATTCATACCAAAACACTTTAAAACACTATTCAAGTTTTTAAAAACGTATTTAATTGTACCAGGACATATCTTGACATTTTGTTTATCAATTAATAATGAAATGCAACTTTTACGTCGTCTATTTGGATACTGAGAATACATGGAATGCGAGTGTGTTTTATTTTTTATATTTTACAATGAACCAAAAAAAACCAAAAAAAAATATATATTTAATTTTATGTTTAAGAGGATATTCAATTTTTGATGTTTATTAACAGGATCGAACACTTAATATTGTGTTTAAATTAGGCTGGTGTAAATGTGGCTCAAATTTCCTTTATCCGTTCTGTCGTTAACAGTGTTTTTATCATTTTAATTTATCATTTCTTTTATCTGCAATTTTTGGTAATTCATATCATTGTTTTTAATTATGGTACTGTTATAATCAAAGGTATGTTTTTCGTCCTGTGTGTGTTTGTTTAAGGTTCTTTAGGCGTTTTGCGCATATTTATGGCCATTCAATCTGTTCTTTAGTAATTGGCTCGTCATGCCTATATATTTTTGAAACAATTTGTGCAATATACTACATTTGATTTATTCATGAGAGTAGTTTTATTTTTTAAATTAGTAAATAGTGTTTTTAATTTATTATGAGACCTATGGCATACGATAATATGCTTTTTTAAATGTGTTTTATTTTTCTCTGACAGCTTGCTGGTGTAAGGTAGTGCTACATATTTTTGCAGTTTATGTTCTATGTTTCATGTTATTAGGTTATTACAAAATTGATATGTTCGTTTATTAATTATTTCGGTGACAGCCTTTTCATTGAAATTATTATTTATTAGTGTCATTTTCACTTCTTGCATTGTTATAAAAAACTTTAGCTATTTAACTTTCAAATGGAGCGTTAAAAAAAAACACACTCACAAGACGAAAAACATACCTTTTATTATAACAATACCACAGTTAAAAACAAAGATATGAATTACCAAAAATTGCAGATAAAGTAAATGATTAAAAAAGATAAAAACTCTGTTAATGACAGAACGAGTATAGGAGATTTGAGCCACATTTACTCCAGCCTAATTTAAACAAAAGTATTAAGTATTCGATCCTGTTCATAAACATCAAAAATTGAATATCCTATTAAACATAAAATTAAATGTATACGTTTTTCGTTTTTTTTTGGTGCATTGTAAAATATAAAAAAATTAAACACACTCGCATTACATGTAACTTCAGTACCCAACTAGACGATGTAAAAAGTTGCATTTCATTATTAGTTAGTAAACAAAATGTTAACGTATGTACTGGTAAAATTAAATACTTTTTTATAACTTTGAATAGTGTTTAAAAGTGTTCATGTATGGATATTTTTAATTATATAAGATATATTTTTAGAAAGGTAAATAAATATTTAAAAAAAAAACGGAAAATTTTGAAAATGCCTTAGATGAAGGGCTAAATATCAATTGTTTAAATTTTTATTAAATACGAATCTAAACCCAAGAAAAAACAAAATATGATAATCTATGGTTTAAGAATCTGGATTATATATATATATATATATATATATATATATATATATATATATATATATATGTATGTACACTTGTGTTTTTCCGGTTTTCAATCCGTTCGTCAGTAGAAAAATTTTCTCGACGTTTCGCCAACATCTCAGCTGGCATTTTCAAGTGATGCTTCCTTGGCGGCTAGTCGTCTTGCTCGAAGCCAACTTCAACGACTATTAGTGTACATCGATAGTCGTTGAAATCCCTAGCACTTCTAACAATAAAGCTGTTAGCCTGAGACGCCCTCCTACAAATAAATTTATATATGTGTTTTAAATGTCAACTGCTCACTAAAAGTGATCCCTTTTGTCCTTAATTTCGTTGACTTTGTTTAGGGTTGTGTGTCGAATGTTGTACACATAACTAACAGAGATCTTTTTTTTGGTATATCATAGTACTGAGCATTTGTCCATGTTAAAAAAAGTTTGTTTTTTATTGACCAATTAACTAAGTTGTCTGTATCAGACTTAAGTAAAATACAATCGTTTTAAGAGGTTACAATCTATAAAGCGTTAGATCGTCAGCAAGCAGTTTAATTTCTGAATCATTTGGGATACCACAACAAAGACCTTGGCAAAGTTAGTATAAATAACAACCTCCTGACCATGTTTGTCCAAGGCCCCCAATATGGTTTTGCACTACATACAATAAGTTACCAACGCACGACTTTCCCCCCATGTGATCGTACTCCAATGTATTTTCTTTTTGTATAAATAGTTGTGATTAATATAAGTGAAAGTCCAATTTTACTACTTATAGACTCGCCTCTGTATACGCGCCTATATTACAAGCCATTTTATCCTCTAATCGGTAAGTGTTATTTTTTGTCATTTTTTGGTGCAGGATTCCTCTTATCTTTTCGGGCTTTTTTCTTTTTCCTCGTGTAATTTTGGACATTTCATTATTTCTTTTTGCTTTCCTAATACCAGTGAAAAAGTGCTACGTCATATTTTGAGAACATTATTGGGAATTTTTCCTAAGCCTCTTTGTCATCATCATCGGGTTAAATATGCCATTTCTTTTTCTAAAAATGTGGGTGTTTCGTTCCGGTACCAACTATAGGAGTCGTCAGTGGGGTTCTAGTTGGTACCTTCCAAGACACTCTTTGTCATCGTACTTATTAATGTTCGGACCTGATATATGAAGTTATTTCTGGTCGGAGGATGGCGGTAAGATGTTGAATAATACGACATGTAGTTTAATCTGCGTCTTCTCAAGAAACATTGTTGTCTCTGATCAACGAAGATTAAGAGATGTGATAAGAAATAAAGGGTTGCTAATAAAATACTGTATTATTATAAGTAAGTTGTTTTTGAATCAGGACACGAAATTCATTTTCATCTTAAAAGCAAAGTTGTGTTAATTTGTGTAGGTCCTCATTATATATATTTCCAATTTTCGGGGCATTAGTTTTAATTACCTCAAAGTTAATATTTCAGTTTGTTTATAAATTATAAATAAAATACATTTGGAGGAGTAGTTAAATTGTATTTAAAGTTTGAGATGTACTCTAATATTTTCTGTTTAAGCAATGCTGGCCAATTAGCGATGTTCCTCGCAGACAGTGGTCATTTTTATAGTTTAGATAAACTGTATTAAGATAGTGTATTGCTGAAAAATCGTGTATACATTACATAAAGTTTGAATACCAAAATATTTAACAAACAATCTTCCAGAGTTCAGTGTTAATGTTAAACACACAATCAATATTTATCTTTAAATTGTGTATTTTATATACCGGAACCGTTTGGGTTTTATAAACTTACTAAAAACACACACAACGGTGGTATGTAAAAAATGAAGTTTGAATGTTCCGATAAACATTTAAGTTTGCTATAGAATAAACGGTTAAAAAGTTTTGTTTTATCTTGTATAAGCACCAACAAATAATAATTTTTGTTGGCGTTATTAAATATTATATATAGTACAGCTACAGATTTTATCACCTTATAGTTGCAACAGCTTTGGGTTCAATTTTCCTGACCGTGCTTGTCTCGCGACCAACTATACAATGGGAAATCTCGTTAAAATAAGAAAAATGACAGGAATGATAAAAATTGATAATAATATTCAAAACAACCCGGATTAGACGCTAAAAGACTAATAATATCGACGCGTCAATATATATATATATATATATATATATATATATATATATATATATATAATATAAATATATAGTAATAATTACTAAATAAACAAAATGTCAAGGAAGATCACTAGCAAAAAAAATTTTGAAGATGCCTTAAATAATGGGCGAAACGTCAAATTGTTTTTGATTTTTTGAAAAGACAAAATAAGAAGAAAATGATGTAATCTATTCTTCAAGAATCTGGAAAATATAATATATATATATATATATATATATATATATATATATATATATATATATATATATATATATATATATATAACTTTATAAGATAAAATAATCTGTGGCAATATTCTTTTCAATTTTAACACTTTCACCCATAGAGGGTCGCGAGACAAATGAGATGACGAAATTCAGTTTTGTTTTATCTGTTAGTTGAAGTAATCTGTGGTGTAACCACGAACTTGAGTTATAAAACTGGACTGCTCATGAAAATAATTTTTGACCCCCCTTATTGGTCGCCATTCGGTTCAATGATTTGTATGGAAACATTGAATTCCCTGCTAGTTTCTTATATTGACGTGAATGTGTCGTGTATGAATGTCAATTCTATTATTCTAACTAACAGGTTTAGACAATAACTATCCCTATATCTTAAACAATAAATCGCTCTTCCTTGTTTTACTTGACAGGTTAATCGAGTATATTCAATAAAAAAGACCAGAGCTCCGATTCTGTAAGCATATTTTTTGACATTCTCTTTCCTTATCTCTTTTAGGACAGTGATATACTTATGTGTTAATACAGGCTGAACAAAGATAGAAGATCCTTATTATGACATTCTCTCTCTCTTTACTCTTATAGAATCGCAGCCCAGGATAATTGTGTAAAACAATATTTAACTTGAATTTCCACTTTTAGTTTCCTCAAAATTATAATTTTTCTGTTTAAAGCAACTCCAATAAAGCAAATTTTTTTAACTGGTACAGCGTAAATATGTAACAATTTTATTATTTTTAGATAACAAGCATGAAATGTCAGTTCTTATAAATAAATGAAAATGCTTTTTCTATGACTGTTTACATATTTTATTTTTTACAATAAAACTGTTATTTAGCAAAATAGCTAAAATGTGAAATATGCGCCAAAAACAAATCGAGACTATTTTTTTTTTGAAATATCTGTTTTAGAAACATCCTTATTCGGACGTAGAGTATAAGAAGTTAACGAACAAAAGTATTAAGGCTTTTATTTTTAAAAATTTTATATCATGAATTAATATAGTATATTGTTTAATGTAAGGTATCGAAATGTCCACATAATCTATTGCAAAGTAAGATAGTTTCATCATTTAAAAATAGCTTCGATTAGGTCTTTGTTAAAATTATTTTCTCCTCGATGCTTTTAGGGAACTGATATGTTAGGTATTTATATAGGGTTAGCAACATTCATAATAATGTTGATATTTTCTTCATGAAAACGGAGCTTTAATTTAAATGAAGTAAAGTAACATTATGTACTAAACCATTTTTATAAAAAAAAAATTAACTCTAAAGGGGATAGCAGTTTATATTTAATTGTAAACAAAACAATATTTATTAAGACAATTTAAATATAAAGAAGTTTGCAACTACAAGAGAATTCTTACATTAATACAATCATTTTTAATCTAAATATATACATAAAAATTTACTAGCAACTTTTAATTTTTATACTGGGTCAAACTTTCAATTTACTTAACTGTTTAAGGATCTGGAATTGACCTTTCCTAGAGTTGAATTTTTGAAATGGTATTCAATCGCAGCTTCTCACTACTTTGACAAGGGATTTTCATGACACAAATTTCCTATCTGAGCTAAAATCAAGAATTTTTGTTTTATTAATTAATAACATATTCAAACAAAAGGTTATTTTATTTTTAGACAAAACAAATACATAAAAGTAAAATTTATGTAATTTCCAAACATCCTTAATAATATTGAAAAATTTCATATTATATGCAATCATATATTTCTATTTTAATATGGCATATTGGTTTTTAAACGTATAATCGCCAACCAGTTTCGATATTCAGCTTTATATGTCAGTTTATGGTAAAACGATATTGTTGTTGGTTAATGCTCACCTAATTTAGGACTTTTTTTTGTAGAGCCAGTGTATGTTATTAAGTCCAAGTTTAGTTGCTTCAAGATGTTTACATCAAACAGTGCTTCGTAGTTTTTTTCAGGCAGTTTATTTGTAAGAAGCACAACATAAACTTTTTGCTCATCGTCTTGTATAAAACAATTTCCAGAAAAATGCTCTGAACCGAGTTACTTATCTGATGTATAAAAGAATTATGATCATGACCAATTTGCTTCAGCTCTTGAATTTGAAGATTCTTTTCTCTTAGAAAACTAAAATATTGATAGCATTTAATAATTTTCATATATGATATCCATAAGATTAAACTTGTTACCTTTAGATTTACAATCTGATTCTAAGGTAAAATTTTATATAATTGTTATTGAATGCTTTATAATTTACCAATTAAATAAATTCCAATTTACCAGATGAGGTATTTGCAGGTCTTACGATGAAGAATCACATTTTTTAAAATACAAAAAAAAAACCTTAAAGTTCACATTCATGTTTGAAATTTTCAGGAAAACGTTACATAAAATGTGATAAAATCCATAAAACAGCAAAATCAAAAATAAATTTTTCTCAAAATGAAAAGTATTCAGTAAATGTCAAAAAAACACTTTCACCAATATCATAAAAACTTAGGGAATTCATTGTTGCCAAAGCAATTATTTTCACCTGATGGCACGGAGCACGGTTATATCTCAAGTTCGAGGGTGTAACTAAGAAATTACCTTTTACTTGAAGAAAAGCAGCCAAAGTATTGACAAAAATCTGACAAAACTTTAATATCCATAGTAATATATCAAAATTTTTATTACCACCATTGCGTAAATATATTTTTATTGTTTTATTAATATGCGGCATCCATCAAAACGCATATTTAATTTATGTCACATAAAACATTATTTAATGTCCCTAAATCAAGAAAAAAACGTAAAGAGGTGTTAAAAGTTACCTTTAATAATAGGCAGTTAAAAATCTCCATACTTTTCCCAAAGTCCTCGAGTAATAAGTTGTCTAAAGGTAATAAAACTTTAGACCCTTTTGACATTTAAAGTAAAATACCTTTTTTTCTTTGGTATTTGTTAGGGTTTATGAAGGTTTTGAGAAAAGCACTCGGGTCGCTCAAAGTACCTCCTTTTTACGGAAGATAAATTTGTAAGGGTCTAGTGTTATAGGCTTATAAAATTGCCGAAAACATTTTCTTGTCATATTTAATAAGAATGTTGTTATAAGGAAGGCAGAATTTATGAATGGGTTTAAAAATATTTCACCAAATTATGATATCTTTATTAGAAATAAATTTATTTTCTAAAGTGTAACAATTTTCTGTGTTTATGCCATAAAAAAGTATCGTGTTCAAAATCTGTTAAAAATTTAATTAATAAGATTCTTCTTTTAGATGTCAAAGAAGAAAATCCACCTTCGTTTAGTGTTTTAATTTCGGTCCGCAACCATCAAGACGGTAAAAAAATGCGATACCGGGTGGACAAATAAGACAATACATTTACGTTTCGGTAAAAAAATATCTGTAGAAAAAGCCGCTCTGAAAAGTCGCTGGAAATTATTGTTATTTATAAAGTAGTGTTAAAGATATTTGCATTTTTATCTTGAGAAAATTTTAATCTTTTTTTGTTTTACACAGTTAATCACTAAAGTATAGTTAAAGGCTAGTAACAGCACCAGCGAGCAAAAATGCCATGCACCCCTATGCCGGAGAGTAGAGGTAGGAAATTGAGGGCGCCACTGCATCGGAGCCAGGTTGAATGCAGAAACATTCCAAGATGTTGTTTGGAACAAGCTTTCAACTTTATTCTTTAAAATTAGCTATCAACAAAACAAAAGAAACACCAAACGCAAGTAGCATGTGGGTCAAATAAAACTTGACGTAGATAGTTATAATAAAAATCTTTAATTAAAATTCAAACCGTTAAAAAAAATCTTCAACTGTAGCGTAAACTAGATTCTACAAAATATAAAGGAACATCAAACTATATTAAATATACAGAGAAAAAGGAAATAAATACAACTGGTTTGCCTTTGTCTGTCAGTTGTTTATTTATCGCTGACTGATAGTTGTGGGGTAGACCCTACATAAAGAGAAACCCCTAATATAAACTTAAATATAAAAAAAAGAGGCAAATGAATTAATTAATCAACCTTCGCCAAAAATTAACTCATAACATATTAAAAAAAAAGAAAGTGAAAGTGAATAATTAGCGAAAATTAACAAGAAAATTAATTTAATGTAACTAACTCTTTTAACTAATAACTCAACATAGACAAAGACACATCTATAAACGTGCAATAAAAGACCAGTTCGATTGGAAGTGATCACCGATAATTACTTTAATATAAGATAAAACAAAAGATTTACTATAGAATATAATTAGTTCCTCAGTTAAATCAATCATCACGAAACTGGACATAATATTCAGAACTTTATACCACTGTATGATGCCGTTCCAACACTTGGTTTATTAATATCAATTATTACTAAATAAATTGGGTTAAACCCGGCTAAAATAAAAGATAGCCTTAATTAACTCTAAGGTAAGAACAATTGAATAAATACGCGTTAAAACATTAATTTTTTATTTAAAAAAACTAAATGAGCGGAAAGAATTGCTAGTTTTCCTTAATAAGCCAATCTCTAGTACTCAAATATTGTAGTCAAACACAAAAAAAATTGCTGGAGTCAAACTAAAAGATAACTTTAAATTCGCCAATAATAAACCCAGAATGGGGCCTTGAGATTGCATACAATACAAAATATTTCAGTATTTCTACTAATATATTAATTGAACTAAAAATTGGGAACATCGCGATACGTCCAAGAAGCAAATACATAACAAAATATATTAAATTTCACAATAAACACAAAAGTTACACTCAAAATTAAATCTCACTATTATAACAATAATAACTAAGGCATTTACAAGATAACAGTTTACGAAGAGTAATTTATTGATAATTAAGAATAAATAGTAACAATCGGCCCCAAAAACCCAACATAAACTTAATAATAGTCTAATGCAGTCAGTTTAAGTCTTAATGAAATTTAAAACAGCATGTCCAGAGACATTAAATTTACTCGGTGGAAAGGATCAATTTTGAGCTTAAATCTTACTAAATCACAAAAATCGATGAAAGATTATTTTAAATAAACTGTGATTAATGGATCTTACCCGATGTCTTTGGGGTCTAACAGAAGTCCTTCGTTCACATATGCAAAATGCCCAAAATCCCTATATCCAGGTTTATGTCGGTAAAATAACCATAACTGTCAACCAGGCAAAGATACGGTATTCCAAAACTCGACAAAATTACCAGGATAACACACGATTTAACATCTCAGAATCCCAAAAAATTGGTAAATAAAAATTGAAATGGAAGTCTGCAGCTGCCTCGGCCGAATCAAACCAGAAAAAAAGTGAAAATCAGGGCAAAATCACCTCCATTTATAACCATAGCCCAGCTTGCGCACTAATCGGCTTCCGTTAGGTTTGTTTGAATTGACACAGTTCAAAAAGAATGACATTTGGCAAATACAGTCAGCTGAAATACATTTGTTACTTAATTCGTTAATCATTAGCATTTTCCACTCAAAACAAAATAAATCTAACACGCTTCCCAGTAGTTATTTTTAAATTTGAGAAATATGTATTAATACATTAATATAAATTTCCTGCAATCCAACATACATACAATTCCATTTAAATGTAAATATAAATGGCAGGAAAAAAAACTGTGTAATAAAAAAAGGTAGCAGTAAGTTCAACATCGATAAGAAAATACCGAAACACAGTGTGGTGAAATACCAAAACCAGACAAAATAATGGCCAACTTGAAAAATAAAATTAATTACAATTGTACTTTGTGAAATGCTTTTCTTCAAAGAATCCCTGGGAAATACTTAAGGAAAATGATACTGTGTTGTCCATAACAAGAGTATTTGCAATAAAATTTTTATAAAAAAATTGAACCGACTTTTAAAAGTACGCTAAAAAGTAAAAAATAAATATAATTTTTTTTACGAAATTGAACTTTTTGAAGGCGGCGCCAAACTAATACCTGACAAAATGTGATTCACATAAACAAATTAAAAATACTTTATTTGTAATTGTGTATATATATATATATATATATATATATATATATATATATATATATATATATATATATGAAGTAAAAAGCGAACAGTAAATGCAAACTTCTCTCCATCATATCCTTTCTGTGTTAGAGGTTGCACAGTTAGAATAAATTGTAATAAAACGCAATTTATCACATTCCACCACCATTGAGATGATGGCCCACTTGTACCACCATACCGAGAAGAAAGTCAAAACTTACCCTCCCCGCCACAGTGATACGGCAGAGGTACATGTTTCGTCTCTACCTCTGCCGTATCACTGTGGCGAGGAGGGTAAGTTTTGACTTTCTTCTCGGTATGGTGTACAGGTGGGCCATCATCTCAATGGTGGTGGAATGGGATAAATTGTGTTTTATTACAATTTATTCTAACTGTGCAACCTCTAACACAGAAAGGATATGATGGAGAGAAGTTTGCATTTACTGTTCGCTTTTTACTTCATTCAAATACGGAGCTTGCATATAGTTGTATGTTTGCTGAATGTGATTTCAGCACTACAACGGCATAATGTGGATATATCCACTGCTATTGCATCTCACACGGGGGAATCCGTGACAGCCGCATAAACACACACACACACACACACACACATGTATATATATATATATATATATATATATATATATATATATATATATATATATATATAAATACATGCATATATATCTTCTCGGAATAAATAATCCAGACATGTTTATGCTTAATAAAAAACTTAATTTTTTTATATACACTTTAAATACCCTCAATACACAATAGAGTTTTTTTAATTTATATAACTCAACGATAAAAGTTTATATTTCTGTTCTTGCTCTTTTTGTGGAGGCTCTTCTTCATCATCATTTATCATTGCTTGTAGCAAATCGTCATCTTCCTCCGCGTCATTTTACACTTCAATTATCACTGCAGCGGAGTTGTCGCATTTTTTATCTCCCTCATCGTTGCAGTTTAAACAAAGAGTTGTGCAATTGAGACCGTGCTTTTTGCAGCCGCATCTACTTATTTTGCACCCAGTAGTACACTTACATGTAATTAAAGTTAAAGTTTCGTCGGGTATCAAATTTGCAGATGTGTAAATTGCGTCCATCTGATTTCCTAACCATATTTTCAATTGATAATAAACTCAGAGAACGTGTCCACTTATTTACAAACTTCTGTCATTAAAATTAACAAAGTTATTCCAACTGTTTACACGTAAAAAAGGTACCTCTTCTTTAAACGGATTTATTTAACAACAATTGTTTTAAAAATCCATCGTTTTTTCATCTTTGCTTGTAGTTTGAACTTCAAAGAATCCATTCCACTTTTGCAAATATCTGTAGAATCATCCTCTGGACAAGGACAATTGTTTGAACATTCAATATCTGGGATAAACAATTAAGATTATTCATAAAGTACCAAACCGATTTGATCCAGCTTTCGTACAGTTATAAAGGCACATAATGGTCTTATTATCAAGGGGTTATACATTACTTTCGGCCTTTCTTACAAAAGTTGTTAACATTTATAAAGTAGTGCAAAAAATGTGGTTTTTCGCCATTATCTCGATAAATTATTTGTCAATTTTGACGTATAAAAAATGAAATTAACGGTCTTTTCAATACCCACAACTTTCATTTAGACAAGTTTTCTCGAAAATGTAACCGAAAAATACTACGGACGGAAAATCGAATTTTCCGACTTTAAATGTTGTTTATAAAAAAGGGCTGATTTTGCTGTACTTTTTTATGTATTTATCATCGACTGGGTGCCCCTTACGACATTTAACTTTCAAATATCTGCAATAAATTTTTATATGAAATCACTACATATTCAATAGGAAGACTGGAGTATTAGTAAAATCGATATTATTAACCCAAGCACCTATTGTTTAGTAACTATATATTGTAGCGAAAATAATTTACTGTAAAATAAAATATAATATTGCAATTTAAGTTATAATTATTTTCTTTTGTGGAACAACCAGCATCTGAAAATATAATCCGAGCTGCCATAGTCTTTTGTAATAAAGACCACTTCATGGCTGAACAATGAACACCCTATTGTATTTTCAGAATGACAGAAATAGGTAGTTCGGTACCTTTTTGAAATGATTTTACGATTCTGAAAAACAAAAATTATGTACTGGGCGGTCCCTGCTATTAAAAAACGTTTTCTAGAAGGCGCTAAGGTATATCTTTCCCTATTCGTTTACTTGTAATATGATATTTTTACAGAACAGGTTGAAATCATCGACGTATAACTTTGTAGAAAAGTGTGAAAAAAAAACCATATATTTGATTTTTTCTGTATAAGAGAGAACAGCGGCATTAATATGGTGTCTGCATATCTGTACTCTCGCCTGTCTATTTCATACGTTTAGAAGATAATGACAGGTCTTCTATGATGAGCCAAAACCAACAAAAGTGGCTCGTCCACGAAGCACTTCGAAGTAAATGGTTTGTTTTTTGAAATAACTGACAGTGTCGCCATCGTACCTTTAGAGAATCATAGAATAATCAATTATGTAGGGTAAAAGTGGAAGAGACGCCATATGAGGTGAGACGCCATACCTCTGGAAATTCAGTGAGTAAGAAAGAGATGGCTATATTTCTCACTGTTTTTAACTACTCATAGACGCTTCTTTCTCAACGTGTCAGTTCTTGTTCGACTGTGCTCGAGTGTGACGTGTGTATGACGAAAAAATTATTTTTACGAGAGAATTTTTCGACGAAAATTTTGAGTCGCTGAGGTTTCAAGGAGTGTTAAATGTAAAACAAAGACACCGTAAGGTAAGAACTGGTTTTTATGTTTTATTTAGTTTGTTATTAACTTATTTCAACTACATTTTGCTATATATGTTAATACCTACGTACTTTATACCTATGTGGCATTTCTTCCACAAAATGAGGAGAGATGCCAACCCTTGTGTAAAGGAGAGGGTATTTTCTTTTATACGGTAGTCAGGGAACAGTGGAGTGAAGAGAACTTAATTCTGGCTATTAAAAAAGTAAAAAAGGAGAAATATCGAAAAATGAAGCTCAAAAACTTTATGGAATATCGATTCGTACCTTGAGTAGGTGTCTCATGACTGGTGATACTGGATTAGGTCCTTCAGGTATTTATCAAACTCTTGTTATTTATGTAAGAACTTATTGTTTTTATATGTAATGATATAGTAGGTAACAATATTAACTACTGTTCCAGCATCACTTGGGGCAGAGAAAGAAAAACGATTGGCTTCTTATATTAATTGCCTAGCTAATGCTGGTTTTGCACCTGATAGGTCTACTATTCGGTTTCTTGCCTATCAATTTACCAAAAAGCTTGGAACTAAGTATAAATTTTCTAAAGAAAAAGAGAAGGCAGGTCAACATTGGCTCTCTTCTTTTCTAGAAAGCAACAAAGATGTCTCAGTACGTCAAGCAGAAGGTTTATCTGTTGCAAGAGCCCAGGGAATGAACCGAGAAGAAGTAGGTGCATTTTTTAAACTGCTTTAAGGAGAAATGGTAAAGCATGATTTAACTAATAGACCTGAAAATATTTTTAATCTCGATGAGAGTGAAATTCAACTAATAAATAAACCTGGAAAAGTAATTGGGTACTTAATAGGGCAAGCATGGGGAAAAGTTGCAACCGTGGGAAATGCCACATCAGGTTTTAAAGCTTGTGGAATATTCCCACTCAATCCTAATGCTATTCCTGATCATTTCTTTGCCATATCTGATTTAATTGAAGTTACTACCCCTGCCATTCCTCTTGAAAGTGCTGCCACTGCAGCTCTGTCTCCACAAAAACCATCAACTTCCAGACAAACATCCACTAATAAAGAAACCCCTACAAAGATTCTTGAGGAGTCTAATCCAATCCCAAAGCTACCTAGCTTGACAGTGAAGCGAAAACAAGCTGCTTGTGTTTGGACTTCCGCTGAGAACGTTTGTAAGAAGACTTCCAATGTCAATTTAATTAAAGGAGCAGCTAAAAAATGCAAATTAGCTAATGCAGAACTAAAGTCTTCATCTTCTGTCTTAGCATCCACCCCAATCGAAGATGATAACAACGTGTGCGCGGAATGTTGGGAAAATTTTTATTTAACAAAAAAAGACTGATTGGATTAAATGTTCCTTATGCCAAAAATGGCTGCGTGAGTCATGTACAATGTACGCTCGGCTTTGCAATAATTGTGGTAGGGAAATGATCCGCAAAAAGAACCAAAAAAAAAAAGAATAATAACATATATTGCATCTCTCCCACACTATATGGCGTCTCTCCCACACATTATGGGAGAGATGGCCTGCTGTCAACTTATAATTTATATTTTTTATTTCCTTTTGATTTAAGTCTAGTTAGTGAACCTTTAAAATAAAAAATAAAGGGTTGATTTATATTGCATTTTTTATTTTTTACTTAATTTCTACAAAAAGTATGGCGTCTCTCCCACTTTTACCCTATGATACTCAATCATTTGTTTGTTTGAAGTCTTCGATATTACTTGCTATGACGTCACATTACATGACGACGTTTGAGACTATAACATTTCAATCAACTAATGATAACAGTCACGAAATATTTTCAAACCACTCTGAGTCCCTAGAAGTCAAAAAAGAGCACTGCTTTAACTCAGACCTAAACACATCAAGTACACAACAATTCTGACTTTAGCAATTTTATCTCAAAACCCTAAAGGTTTGAGAATTTGTGCCTACTGAGACATTTAATCAGAGAGACGAGACACCACAACATATCCAAAATTCAACCAATGTAACGCAAGTAATTTTTCCATAAGAATATTGCGGGGTGTTTTAAACTAATTTTAGTTATTAAAATTATGCCAAACAAGAAATTTTGGCTTACTTTCATTAGACAAATTTTAATTATAATCATGAATCATTATTTAGGAAAATGATTGACTAAACTGATGAAAAAGAAAACGAAATCTTTGCTATTGATGCTTGTTTATCTATAAATTAGAAAATCTATGGAATTATTCCCATTACTTTAGCAAACAAATCAATCTTGGTAGGTGAAATATGAGTTCAAATTTAATTCCAACCCCGTTTGTTTTGTGTTTCGATAAAAACAATTTGATAGGTAAGTTTCATTCGTGCTTCACGTATTTATTTTTAGCCATAACTACGAACATTAAAAGAAAACTAGACTTTCAGGTCTGTGTTTTACATGAATAAGTAATGTTACATTGTTAGTTGAAACTGTAACCAGAAGTTCAGTGATTATCGTGGAAAATATTATGGGTATATTTTCTTTCTTTTTTAGTCAATTTTTAACTAAATTAGATAACTTTTTTTGTGTTCAGAAAGTTTATTGTTACACCACAGTAAAACCAAAATAACTAGTAAGTTAATTTCGTTTGGTCATTTTTTGTTCTTTCTTTAATCTGCTTCACCTGGCTTTTTTAATAAGCGATTATTTCATTCTGCATCAACAATTTCATATATCATGGTATTGTCATATATATATATATATATATATATATATATATATATATATATATATATATATATATATATATATATATATATACTCCTATGCGATCTCACCTTCTTAATAAGATACAGAGACAACAACGTGCAACCAGCTTTTACAAGGATAAATTACCACACCATAATAAGGAGAACAGTTTCAATATTGGAAAAATCTCGAAATGCCCTACTTAGAGAAGAAATACGACACAAAAGGATACAACTAAGCAAAATGGAACAGGCACTCTACTACCTGTCTCTGAGTAACTTAATGCATCCCGTCCTATGGAACCGTTCAGAAACTCTCTGCTATTGGCGAACAGAAACTACAAAAACCACAAAAACAGAAATGCATCTAAAGAAATTTGATAATATCATGAAACACCACTACAAACAAGAGAACAAACAAGCGACCAAACACAACAGAACAGTGTACAACATATCCAAACTCCAACTGGCTGAAACAGTCTTAAGTTGAGGTTTCAACTACGCAATAGCTCCAAAAAAGAATCCTATGGAGGAAATAATCATACAAATCGAGTCTACTTTTCTAAAGACAACCACGAGGCTGAGCAAATACGGCAGGATGTGTCGAGAATTCTCAGAACATCAAATCCTCCGAAACAGAACCTGAGTAGAGCAGAATTTGCAGCCTTAAAAGACCTGAACAAAAATGATAACATCATAATATTATCAGCAGATAAAGGCAATGCAACTGTCGTCATGAATACCGAAGACTATCTTGAAAAATCCTGCTTACAAACCTGTGTCAAGGGATTCCACTACATATCTTGAGAAAACAACAAAAACCAAGATCATGGACTCACCCATAGAAGTGGATGTCAAACAGAAACTGATACCACGGGAAAAATCCAGCAGGTATCCGAGACTATACGGACTTCCAAAAATCCACAAGCAAAATGTCCCTCTAAGACCCATCGTTATCGCTTACAACTCTGCCACTCAAAAACTAGAAAAATACCAGGCTGGCTTCACGCAACCACGTATTGAAAATGCCGTTGAGAATTCTTTTTTCCTTTACTTTCTAAGAATTTTGGGTTTCTCAGTTAGTAACATTTGGATCATGCTCGTAATGTTACATTGTGATACTGATATTTATTTTAAAAATGAAGTTTGAAGTAATTTAGTGTAATTTTATGTTTCTATTTAATTCGAAATTCAACAACTGATAATGGATGTCTGTGATTATGTGCTAATTTTTACGTCAATTTATGTTGGTGACAGAAAATTCACAATACCATTAGAACGTAGTTATAGTTTCTTTTGAATTTGTGCTATCAGGGTTCATAAATTTAATATTTACTCATTATCCTAGGATTTTAGACTATTCACGAGGGTTAATTACCGATATTATTCAATAATTTTGTGTTATCTGATGGGATGACCTAATTAGACAGTGTGGTATGTCTATCTTTTGAATTCGGTTATCGGGGCCAGGGTCTCGGTTGTTTAAGGAAAACACCCTGACAGAGTAATTATTTACGGTTAAATGGTGTGTTGCGACCCTGTAATAGGCATCGTGTTGGCTAGTTATACTACCCGAGATACTTATCGCATTATTAATTACTTTAATTTAATTATTACATTGACAGAACTTATATTCATATTGATTCTTTAATCATGGCGTAATATTTCAGAAATTTAATGTTGAATATAGCTTTTATAAAAGGCAAACTGGTACAACTTCTGTATTGTTATTTAGCAGATTTGTTGATATCACTATCTGTTATGGTTTTTGGAACCTTCTCTTTATGGCTATGTTAGATTTTTAGGCTGTATTCCATAGCTGGGTCTTATAGCTTCAGATCAGTTTGAAATTAAAGTTTTATCTAAATGTATGCCGAGGAATTTTATATTTTTCACTAGCGGCATAGTTATATTATCTATTTTCTTGTTTACTTTTCAATGTTTTCATATAATTCTGAAGTAATATCGCTACTGTTTAAGGACCGAATCCGTCACCTGTACAGGGTGAGTCAACGATTGGATGACGTAAGTTTGAGCCTTTTCGGTGAAATTTACAAAGAAACTATATTTATTGTTTGATACAGTTTATTTTTACGCAGATTTTAAAAATATTTAGGACTCTACAGGGTGAGCCAAAAAACTAGGACAGCATAAAGTTGTATTTTTTTAATAGAACACCCTATATACGAATCGTATTTTCGATTTAGTTTATAATTTTAAATCTTTTTTATTAAGGATTTACTATAACAAAACTTTATAGTTTCTGAGATAATTAAGTTTAAAGAAAAAAAGTCACATTTTCAAGCATCAATTCAATCCTAAATAACGTTTTCAATTTTGTGACAAATTATATTCAAATTTGGAATTTAGCAAGGCCAAGGACAAGTTAACATAATTTTTACCTAATATTTGCAATAAAAGCTACAGGGTGTTGAACACATCGGCTCAAATTTGAACAAGTTTAAATGAATAAATATCTTTTTTTTTTAAATGGTACACCCTGTATATTTTCATGTTATTTAATAGAGTAATAAAAAACCTAAAAGTTTTGTTCAATATATCCTATACCTATTTATAATAGTTTTTGAGATATTTCAGTTTTTCTTATTTTCCATACTTTTTTTACAGAAATAGTCTTCATTATCATAGTAGCCATGGCAAAAACAATGTAAAAGAACATTTTTCTGTGTGTCAAATTTATAACCGCAATCGCTACTTTTGGTTTTTATGTAGTGTAGTTTGGTTTTTTTTTGCATTCATCTTATATTGTAAAATGAATTTTCCTAAGAATGAGTTAATAGATATGATTTATACAATAGGAGAGGTTCAAAAAAATTGCCTTCTTGCTCAAAGAATTTACAAAATGAAGTATCCTGATCGACGCCAGCCTAATACCCATACTTTTCAAAACTTAATGCAAAGATTTGATTCTTCTGGTACTGTTGATTATCCAAAACGTAAAGTGGTCAACAAACCAGTAACTAATGAAGAAAAAGAACTACAAGTATTGTTAAATGTTCAGGAAAATCCTTATATTGGTAGCCGTCAGTTAGCAGCATTATGTGAAACATCACAATCCACCGCTAATCGTACTACCAAGAAATATAGGTATCATCCATATCACATGGAATTACACCAAGAATTGCATGGACAGGATTTTGAAAGTCGTGTAAACTTTTGTCGTACAATAAATGCGGAGATTCAATTAAATCCAAATTTATTATGCAAGGTAATGTTTAGTGATGAAGCTACTTTTAGAAGTAACGGTGCCGTAAATAGACGCAACATGCATTACTATGCCACAGAAAACCCATTTTGGATTAGAGAGGTGCAACATCAAAACCACTGGTCATTAAATGTTTGGTGTGGTATTCATCATAATCGAATTATTGGACCCCACTTTTTTAATGAACCACTAAATGGCCATAGTTACCTGAACTTTCTACAAAAAGAACTACCCCAACTGCTTCAAGGTCTCGATAGGGATGAGCTCGACAGTATGTGGTTCCAGCACAATGGTGCGCCTCCGCATTACCATCGTGAAGTTCGTGCGTTTTTGGACCAACGATATCCGCAAAAATGGATTGGACGTGGGGGTTTCATTGAGTGGCCACCAAGGTCTTGCGACATCACCCCATTAGATTTCTTCCTATGAGGTGTATGTTAATCCACCAACAACAGTGGAAGATATGCGAAACAGGATTAGGGATACCTGTAGAACAATAACGCCACTAATTTTGTCCAGGGTCCGAGAAAATCTGCAAAAAAGACTAAATTTGTGCATTGCACAAGAGGGTCGTTTATTCGAACACTTATTAAAAAGAAATAATTAATCTCAGTATTTAATAGGTAATTTTTTTGTTTCAATTTAGTATAAAAGTAAATATGTATTTGCCTTGTCGTTATTGTTGTGTTAATTTTTTCACATTATGTTTAATTAAACTATTGCCGTTGTAATATAACGAATAATGTATTTCATCATATTTAACCACATTCTGTTTGTTTCTGTAGTTTCTTTTTATTATTTTACATGGCTACTATGATAATGAAGACTATTTCAGTAAAAAAGTATGGAAAATAAGAAAAACTGAAATATCTCAAAAACTATTATAAATAGGTATAGAATATATTGAACAAAACTTTTAGGGTTTTTATTACTCTATTAAATAACATGAAAATATACAGGATGTACCAGTTAAAAAAAAAGATATTTATTCATTTAAACTTGTTCAAATTTGAGCCGATGTGTTCAACACCCTGTAGCTTTTATTGCAAATATTAGGTACAAATTATATTAACTTGTCCTTGGCCTTGCTAAATTCCAAATTTGAATATATTTGTCACAAAATTGAAAACGTTATTTAGGATTGAATTGATGCTTGAAAATGTGACTTTTTTTCTTTAAACTTAATTATCTCAGAAACTATAAAGTTTTGTTATAGTAAACCCTTAATAAAAAAGATTTAAAATTATAAGCTAAATCGAAAATACGATTCGTATATAGGGTGTTCTATTTAAAAAAATACAACTTTATGCCGTCCTAGTTTTTTGGCTCACCCTGTAGAGTCCTAAATATTTTTAAAATCTGCGTAAAAATAAACTGTATCAAACAATAAATATAGTTTCTTTGTTAATTTCACCGACAAGGCACAAACCTACTTCATCCAATCGTTGACTCACCCTGTACAAAAGAAAAAGAAGAATATTTCTTCCAATTACTTAAAAAACAGTAACATTACTATGCAGGAATACGAAAATATTAATATACAATCTACGTCACATTTTTTATGAAAAAATGGCTAATTTATGCGGAACTGAATGCAGGCCTAGAATATAACAGTAATTCTCATTAAAATTTATTCATCGTAGCTCTTTCTGAGCTCACAGAAGGCCTGGCATCTTATGAATGAATTTTAATAACATAAAAAAATTTATAAAATAGGAATTCTCCTGATAGAAATAAAAACTAATTCGACGACATAAAGAAACCATTTATACTAAATTTCATTACTTCATCACAGGCATTAATTCTACTTATTATCTTCATAGCTGCCATAATTACAAAACAGCTTTAAAAACAGCATCAAGAGCACTTCGCAAAGTACCTTTAACAAATTCATAATGGGATAATTGTGCTTAAAAATTTCCACTTTTTACCGAGAAGCGGGAATGATTATCGGGAAGATAATGGACAAGGGAAAATAACGAGATTTGGAGAGGAAGAGTAGTAAAAATACAAATTATTTAAGAAAAACAGTTTAAACGACTTCAAAACATTGCATTGGGAAGTAAAAAATAAATTAATCACTACATAGTATAAAACAAAGTCGCTTTCTCTGTCCCTATGTTCCTTTGTATGCTTAAATCTTTAAAACTACGCACCGGATTTTGATGCGGTTTTTTTCAATAGATAGAGTGATTCAAGAGGAAGGTTTATATGTATAATAACATCCATTAAATAGTGGAGAAATACTGTTATTTTTGAGGTTTTTAATGTGATGTCGTTAATTATCATATTTTTTTCCGCTTACATTGCAAACGCAGGCTGAACCCTACGAGATTTATCAAAATAATGTACTAATTATTTGTACACATTGAAAAGGTCTACAGAAAACTCCGCGATGGTATATGTCTATCTCTCATGGATATCCCACAATAACATTTTTTTGTCATTTACTTTTTACGACAAATAATGGCAAATTTTGAAGCGATTTTAACCAATACAGCATTAATCCTTATCCAATTAAATAGCTTAAATACATTGTTGATTTAATATAGATCTATATGGTCCTTTACAGCACAAGATTTAAATGAATATTTTCGAAGATATTACAGATTTAAAATTGCGGGACGTAGCGCTTGCGGCGGTACTGGCCGACCGGGGCGGCGGCAGCGTGCCTATAAATAGCGCGTCGGAGGCCGATGTAATAATTGTTGTAAAAATAAAATAAATAGTCACAGTTTTTCTGTAGTGTATTTAGTATCAGCATTGCACCCGTGCGAAGCCGGGGCGGGTCGCTAGTAACTCATAAAGAAGAAATATTGCTTAGATTTTTAAGATGTTCATTTCCTATTTCGTACGTAGTCATATGAAATGAGTTTGAACTCCCATAAAAGCATATTTTTAACATATTTTCAACACTAGAGGATGAAATTTTCCACACATGCCCCATCTATGTTCAGAATTTCATAAGTGTAGGTTGTTGCCTGGCCTATAACACAAGTTTACAGTACATCTGTTGCCGAAGAAATTTTAGCTGTCGTTGACTACATATGATATGCTAATTTCAAATATATGAGTAGAATTTTTGTATCAGCTCTAGTTTCTGAGTTTCAGGTATGTAGGTATAAAACAGAAAAAAAAACATGTATATTTACTAAGAAAAAATTTATTAAAAATCAAGTGAATCATTGAGTTCTAAAAAACTTCGTTTTAAAGCTCTTCTCTGATGTGTAAACTTAGGAAAATGACGTATCAAAGACCAACAATAGTCAGACATCATATTCGTATCCCAGAACCCTGATAACACTCTTCCATGATGCGTAAGTCCTGATGCATACGCTCTCCCTACTCTTCGCTCATATCTCCTAAATTTTCCGGAAACCTGTCTAGGTGCCTATGGAGGAAGTGGAGTTTTATGCTTATATTGCACCCCAAATTTTTTAATTGTAACAGAAGGTCTTCTACTAGTTCAATATAATTTTCTGATTTTTTATTTCCGAGAAAATTCTGCATCACAGAGACGAAAGCTGTCTAAGCCGTTAGTTCTAACTCAGTCATAGAATTTCTAAATTGAGTATCTTTCGTAAGTTGTCTAATTTGGGGGCCATCAAAAATACCGGCTTTAATCTTTTCCATAGTGAGCTGAGGAAATTTTTGTCAAATGTAAGAAAAGCAGTCCCCGTCTTTATCTAATGATTTAACAAACTGTTTCATGATGCCCAGTTTTATATGTAATGGTGGAAGGATAATTTTGTCATGAGCTACTAGTGAAATCTGGATTAAATTTTGCTTTCCAAGCTTCATATTTTTTCTCAAGGGCCAGTTTTTTCTTACCCAATGCTCTTGTTTAGCTCTACGGTCCCAAAGACATATAAAACAGGGAAACTTAGTCTAACCACTTTGTTGACCGAGAAGAATGTTCACCATTTTTAAATCAACACAAATTTGCCACATTTGGTCATTGTACTGTATTTTATTTAAGACTAACGAGTTGTTACAATATTCTTCCTTTAACTTTATACTGTGGGCAATAGTTACCCCAGCGTATTTATTTCCATTATGTAATAGAATACATTTTAGGCAAGGTTTGGAGCTGTCCATGAATAAACGCCAGTCGTTTGGTTCGTATTGTTTTAAGCCCATTTTTATCAACAAGTTTTTAATGTCTGAATAAAAGGTAATACCGTTTTCTTCGGAAAAATAACGCCGTAATTCATAGAAACATAGAAATGTTATCTACCATTTGAAGAAGATACTGTGCGTTGAAACAATTGTTATGATCAATGTAATATGTGGAAATTATAATACGTTGTATTATTTAACTAGATTTTAATTTTGTGTTCTAATATTAATTCTTGTAGTGACTTTTCTCCTGACATTGTTTCATAACCTTATGGGCTCTTTTATTGAAATAAATAAATGCTTATACAGGGTGATTCAAAAATCGATCACGAAACTTAAGGGGTGATTCTACTTGACAAAATAAGGGTAGAGCTTCATATAATTTTTTTTCAAAATGTCATTCGTTTTCGAGTTACAAGCCGTCCAAGTTCAAGTTTTTATTTTTTGTTTTTTGAATTACTCGCTTACAGGAAAACCGATTTGACTAATATTTGAAAGATAGGCTAAGTCTTCTGCGCTTCATCATTTTAGTAACAATTCACATTGATTGTTTGCCGCTAGAGGGCACTTTACCTACATTGAAAATTGTTTTTTTGTCATAATTTTTTAGTGTTGACAGCTACAGTAGTTTTTGGTATAATTTCTGAAAGACTGATGCCAGGCCTTTAAAAAAGGTGCTCTTTATTTACATCGCTAAACCCAACGGTTTAGACGTAAATCACCCTTAAAAATTAAGTGGTAAATTTACTTTTCTCATTTCATTACCACCAGCTACCAGGTAAATAGCTATCAAAGTATACTAGAGCTGTCAGTTTAACATCAAATAAATTCGCTTTTTAAACTATTTAATTTATAATCTTAAAATAACTAATAATGGCTAATCACCAATATTCAAATATCGAATATTGTGATATCCATTTTTGTTATGGAAAAGCAAATGGTAATGCAGAGTTGGCAAGAAGATATTATATGGAGAGTTATCCGGAAAGAAATATCCCTCATGCTCAAACATTTTCCAGTGTGCACAGGAGGCTTGCGGAATGTGGTTCCTTTAAAAGTTATAATGGAAATGGGGAAGACCTAGAACTGCTAGAAACGTACAACAAGAAGAAAGAGTGCTTGAAATTATTGAAGATAATCCAGGTATTAGTACTAGAAAAATTGGGAATGAAGTGCGGCTCTGTCAGGCTAGTTCATGGAGGATACTAAGAGAAGAACAACTCTACCCGTTTCATTCAAAAAAGGTGCAGGCTCTTTATGACGATGATCGGCCGAGACGGTTGGAAATGTGCAATCAGATCCTAGCTAAGTATGAACACGATAATCGATTAATTGGCGTCATATTATTCACTGACGAAGCTGGTTTCACTCGTGATGGCATAACAAATCTACACAACATCCACACATATGCTTACGAGAACCCAGACAATGTGGTAGAAACGAAACATCAGCGTAGATTTTCACTAAATGTGTGGGCAGGGATAATAGGAGATTACCTTATTGGTCCTCATTTCTTTGATGGCCCATTAACTGGTGACGTATACTTAGATTTTATCCAAAATCGTCTCCCATTGTATCTGGAAGATGTGCCATTGGAAGTAAGGGCCAACATGTGGATCCTCCAAGACGGAGCTCCGCCCCACTTTAGTATACGTGTCCGACAGTATTTGAATGCAACATATCCTGAGCGATGGATAGGACGAAGTGGACCATTGGCATGGGCAGCGAGGTCACCAGACCTTAATCCTATGGATTTTTTCTTTTGGGGTCATTTGAAACAATTGGTGTACGATATTCCAGTAATCAACGTCGAGGATCTTCGCTTCAGGATAATCGAAAAGTGCCAAATTATTAAAGAAACACCAGGAATTTTTCATCGAGTTAGGCGACATTTTTTGAAGAGTGTTAGGAAATGTATGGAAGAAAATGGGGGACATTTTGAGAATCTTTTTTAGTTTGTTTAGTACTGTTTCATTAATTTTTATCAATTAAATGTATATCGCAATAATCCATAACATGAATATTTACTGATTAGCCATTATTAGTTATTTTAAGATTATAAATTAAATAGTTTAAAAAGCGAATTTATTTGATGTTAAACTGACAGCTCTAGTATACTTTGATAGCTATTTACCTGGTAGCTGGTGGTAATGAAATGAGAAAAGTAAATTTACCACTTAATTTTTAAGGGTGATTTACGTCTAAACCGTTGGGTTTAGCGATGTAAATAAAGAGCACCTTTTTTAAAGGCCTGGCATCAGTCTTTCAGAAATTATGCCAAAAACTACTGTAGCTGTCAACACTAAAAAATTATGACAAAAAAACAATTTTCAATGTAGGTAAAGTGCCCTCTAGCGGCAAACAATCAATGTGAATTGTTACTTAAATGATGAAGCGCAGAAGACTTAGCCTATCTTTCAAATATTAGTCAAATCGGTTTTCCTGTAAGCGAGTAATTCAAAAAACAAAAAATAAAAACTTGAACTTGGACGGCTTGTAACTCGAAAACGAATGACATTTTGAAAAAAAATTATATGAAGCTCTACCCTTATTTTGTCAAGTAGAATCACCCCCTTAAGTTTTGTGATCGATTTTTGAATCACCCTGTATATCTAATATCCCTATCTGCATTTGTACGCAACCTAATAATATGTTTTTATTACGATGAATTCAGTGTTGTAAACCCACAATTTCAAGCATTCTTTAGTGTCGTACTATACCATTCGTTTGTTAATTTGAACATGAAAAAAATTATGTCCATCATAAACAATATTTATTTATGTTTTGCTGGTAAACTTTTTGAGAAAAAAAAATCTTTTCACTTCTCTATATGCTGGTGTATTAAAAAAAAACCTGCATTACTACTGGTATTAATCAAATAATATATTATTTATCTTATTGTATTCTCTAATCTACAACCTCATTGATGGTAGATCACGAGTCGATTTCCTTGCGCAAACTGCTCAATCAAAGAATCACAAAGAAAACCACTTTATTGCAGCAATTTTAAGTTTAAAAGCTCAGTCAAGGTTATTTGCGGTTAAAGCTGCATGCGAAGAAAGGGGCCATAAAAACCTCAATACTTTAAAATAGAAAATAATTAGTGTTTTAATATGTATATAATTATAAGTTTAGAGTGTCTATGATGAAAACAAAATGTATGTTTGCCTTTGAAGCGAAAATATATAATAAAATAAGTAATACTTGATATTTAAAATATTTGTATTTAAAATACGGAGCAGTTAAAAGTTTAACAACCATTTTTTCTGTATACTCGATGGAAATTTGACATACTTTTTTAGAATGATAATACCTATATGTGTGTTAAATTTCACATCGGTAATTTGTTAATAAGTGTCTTTTTTTTAAAATAAAAACCGTAAATTTTGTCGAAAAAAAATTATCTCGATAACTAGTAGCGCCACCTATAACTTATATTATATAATCCATAGGTTTTTTAGTTCTCTACAATTTTTGTCCAAAACATTTTTCGATACAACTTTTAATTTTTGAGATAAATCCAAAAAACGGAAAATCGTGACCATTTTTGGTCCGCCATTTTTTTTGCACAACGATTAGAGGTACCATCTAATCGAAACGTCGTAAAATAAACAAAAATAAAGACAATGCAAGTCCGACAACCACATTTTAGTCAATCTTCAACATTGTCTACAACTTTGAAATTTATTGTTTGTTGTGTTCGTATGTGTCTTAATTGTGAAAATAACATCAAGTTTTAGTTCTGTAGTATGTAAGGATACCCATGATGTAAAAGCGAGCGAATTAACAATTAATAGACTTCTTAGTGAAAGAAAAAGTGTGAGAATAATAAAAACCAACTAGAATAGATCAGCATCCTATTATAGAAATGTAATATGATAAAAAGGACATTCATTCTACTTTAATAGCGACATTTTCACAAAAGATACAATTTTACTTTTATTTTGGACAGAAATAACCACTGAAAAATCGATATAGTTCTAAATGTAAATTTTGGTTTGGTATTAAAATGGATTATTTTAGTAGCTCAACAGATACATAGATAGAAGCGATCTTGTCTTTTTCCACATTTGTATTTCAGTGGGATCTTATCTACATCCATGTATTCTTCCATATTGATAATAAGAATTGCAGATGTAAGATTTGCAAGAACTGAAACTAACCTACCGTACCATATACGACTTACATATTGTATGCAAATAGAAGAAATAATACACCTTAAATAAATTTTCCCATTTGAAATAAACAACGGAGATATAAATTCTATTTTGTAATTTTGTTTTCAATTTGAATACATCTCCGCAAAATAAGTTGTAGGTATGTAAATTGTGGCGAGTCTTTTTGTTTTGCTGTTTTCAGGTATGGAAATCGAATTTGTGGGATTCGACATCAAATTTATACGTTTTGGTTGAAAAATTAATTCGAAAATAATGAATCAATTTTGAATAAAAATTGAAATGTATGTTAGAAATTTATTGACGAATATATAACAGAGGCGAATAAAACTAGACATTCATGTTAACTAGATTCAACAGTAGTGTTTTATAATGAATCAATACTTATAAAGCTCATCGCTGTACACAGAATGATTTTTTTCAGTTAAGGATACAAAAAAATATTTTAAATTCAGAAGTAGCAAAAAATGTTTGGTTTTCATTTCTTATTTTGTATACATATATATATATATATATATATATATATATATATATATATATATATATATAGGTGTGGAAAATCCAAAACAGAACCTCTAAAAAAAGGGAATGTAACAAAAAGCGACGGACAACCCGTTTAGCCATGTTGAAGAAGTGAAATAAAGCATACTGTTGTATCGTAGCTTGCTTTCTGATTTCCAGCAAAGATGGTTGGCGGGGTCGTCAAAACACAATGGGTTGAAAGCACGGATTTAATATTAAAAATAAAAATCGGATCCAACATAGCAGACTGAAACTTTAAAATCATGAAAATAAATTCGAAAAACGTCTAATGTGGTTCAACGCTTTAAAAATAAAATAAAAAGAATAATTGTATTTCCATGAATAAAATATTGCGCTTGACTTCAGGGTACATTTTAAATATAATACTATAATAATAAATACATGGATATCGATAATAGTTAAAAAGGCGAAAGTACATTTTCCTCATTCTGCTTGTAAGTAAATATATTATTTATTGATTCGCATAAATGAATAAATAATACTACTGTAATAAAAATAATAACAAGAACTTTTTAATCATTGCCTTCTTTGTTAACAGCTCTTTTCTCATTCTCCAATACGTACGAATTGTTATCCGAATCCTTACAATGTCAAAAACAGTGTAAAGATCCATCGACGCGAAAAGTTTTGGAACACATCCTCCATATTTTTTCTCGAGAAGATTTTCGGGCAAAGTCTAGGCGATAGTTTCTTATCAATTTGTCCGTTGATTTTTGTGCACCTTTCGATAGTTTACCTATCGGTAATATTGCAAATGCTATGATGTTTGGTCAATGAAGTAAGTCATTAGTGGATTCCTGTTGGAATATTGTACCAAGAATATCCTTTGAAGAATAATCTTGCTGTTTGAAGTTTGTATTCCCAAAACTTCTCTAATGCAGTTTAATGTCCGCTTCCAATAGTTTGTAAAATGACGGGAAATCGGAGAATCAGTTTTCGCTTTACTCTTGTTATAATGGCTTTAAATACTCTGTATTTGCTGGAACACAGTATCAATGTTGTTAAACTGAGATGTTGTTTGGCAGAGGTAACAACGTTGGACCGATTTCGCTCCAGCCAAAGCATTCACCTAGCTATCTATCATCGTCATAGATAAGTTGTACTGTTGTTGAGATTGAAATGTCGTGATAGGTGAGATATTGGCTAGCATCTTAAAAAAAATTCTGTACAATTACTAGAACCTGATATAGAGTTTTTTCTGCTGTTTATTGACATTAAGGGACTATTTAAGTAGAAAATCATAAGGAGATAAATTATTGTATGCAGCAGTTTTTAACTCAATTATTTCAAAATTGTTAATGTTGCAATCGTTTAAAGTTGCACCTACTCCGAGAATCAGAAAGTGAGCAGTGGAGGGGGGAGGGTTCTTTCAGCCTATGGCGCGTGGAAAAAAACGTGACTAGGATGCTTCAAATTCGTTTCGCCTGTAAAATTTGGATTATCTCGGAAAATATTGGTCATATGAGCTATATATTTTTTTTAATTTGTGGTTTCTTGACGAGATATGAACAATGGATGATACGTTTTTTTAATCAAATTATTGTTAAACATAGCAATAAAGAAATTGTTGCATCTTTATACATTTTATGTATAATTACAATTTTACCGTACATACGTAAGTTTTGTTTCTATTTGTTGACCGTGTAGTTATTAATTAGTTTTTACTTTTTTTGGGTTTCGGTCATACTATTACTTTATAAGAAATTAACATATGGTTTTTCCTGACGTTTCGGTTTGTTTTATTGATTAAACCATCTTCAGAGAATTACTGTAAATATGAAAAGGAATATGTAAATTGTTGTTATATTAACTGAAAATTTTAATTTCTTACCTAATGTTAACAGGTGGTTCACTTAATTAACTTACATTTAACTATTTTATTATTTTAATACAAATATAATCAAAAACTTCTTTTTTAATATAAATATAGAAAACTGATATTATTTATTGAATGCATTTTTTATACATCTGGTTTGTTGTGCTTTTGACAGAGTACTACTAAAGAGTTTGAAAGTTTCTGGACCATCTGCAATTTTATTCCCCTATTAGATTGGTATACACATTATTACTCAGGTCATTTGTGTCCGTTCTGAAATTCATTGTACTGGATGTTCTTTTAATATGGATCATTTCTTTAATTGTTCTTTTTTTGTAATTAATTTCTTTGTCTAAAATCTCCACGTTGTTAAAATCGATGTTGTGTGTGTTATCTAGTGCATGTTTGGCTAAGGCGGTTTTATTATTGTTATTATGATGTCTAATGCTGTATTTGTGATTTTGTATTCTATTTTTTAAATACTGTTTGGTTTGACCGACATATCTTTGGTTGCAATCTAAACAATTGATCTTGTAAATGACAATTGTTTGTTCGTCTTTAGGGATATCGGGTTTAAGTTTGTATAAACTTATACCTGCATGGCAATCAATCAAAAAAAGCAAAAAAGATGCCAGATGAATTTTCGCAAGAATCCAAACGAATGAACGAATATACTCTCAAATTAATACTAAATTTTTGGTCTTTTAATATGGTAAAGATAATCGTAAGAAGAAAACACATCTATGCTGTAGTAAAACAGTAAATTCAAAGCAATGGGCTTCCTTTATGCGAAATAATAACTTAACTCATCCAAAAAGAAATGATTATATGGATAAAAACCCCCAAATAAGCTACCTGTATCTAAAAAACAGTTGAAACTTTTAACATTTTTTTGAAAATAATTTATTTCCCCTATCCATGATATGGAATCACCTACTTAACTTTTTTGTTGTTTATTTCAAACGCCCGTATATTATTTATCTTCTTATCGCAGTTCCTACTAAATTCAGCAAAGTGCAACCAAACATGTTCTAATTCCATTCTAATGTAATAAAATAAATCCTTAAAAGCAGGTTCAATTTACAAATCCAAAGGCATTAATGACCAGCACCATTACAAATCTTAAAGTTTAACTAAAGCTATCTCTTAATAGCTCTACATTTCACAACATATTGCTAAACGCATTATTAAACGGCCAATCTTGGAGATAAAATTAAAGAGATAACAGCACAGCCAATTCTAATTTAATTGGTGGAAATATGTTAGTTAGACTCGAAGTGAATTAACGTCATTTGAGATACGGTTCTTTTTTTAAAATAAGTATCCGGAGTCTGAAATATGGGTTTTATTTCGGAGATATCTAATCGGATGGTGTAAAATTAATTATAGATTTACCGTTGAAAGTTATTTTATATGTCTGAACATATTTTATTGATACATAAGTAATGAAGAAAAGGTAAGTCCATTTTTGATGAAAAACTTATATCAGCATAGACGACGACGCCAAAGAAATCACACATGATATTCAAATGTACTACAGCCAGCAATATATATATATATATATATATATATATATATATATATATATATATATATATATATATATATATATATATATACATTAAAAAAATATTCGAAATTAATAACATACTGGGGACAAAAGTCGAGATAGAAGCCATTAAAAATTCTAGACTAATACCCCAATGCAAAAGATGTCAAACATATGGACATACACAAAAATATTGCAGAAGGGAACCTAGGTGTGTAAAGTGCACAGGTAGGCACCTGACCCATCAATGCATAAAATCCAAAAATGTAGATCCAAAATGCGTACATTGCGGAGGCAAACACCCAGCAAATTACCGCGGATGTGAAATAGCTAAGGAAATGCAAAAATTAAAAACAAGAAATATGAAGAAAACTGCCCTACCGCAACAACCTAAAAGACAGGGAGAGGGCGAAGGCAGACAGATTGTTATACAAAAACAGGTGGATAGGGATGGCAGAACGTATAGCCAAGCTACCTCAACCGAACCAAAAGATAAAAAGCGAACAGAGGATCAACAACAAACTAAAGCTGAGGCAACATTACAAGCAATTTTGGATAGACTGAACAAAATGGACGACAGTTTAACAAAATTGGATGAGAGATTAACCAAATTGGAATACAGCACCAAAGGAGCTATCCCAAAGAGCAAAAAATGACAGATACACTTACAATAATGGAATGGAATGCCAATGGACTATTGCAACACCAACAAGAGTTGCAAGTAGTCCTGGACACAGAACAAATAGATGTGTGCCTTATTTCAGAGACACACTTCACAAATCAATCATATATTAAATTTAAAGGCTATAAAGTATATCACACTATACATCCAGAAAATACTGCCAAGGGCGGGAGTGCCATTATTGTTAGAGATAATATAGCCCATCATGAGGAGTTAGAATATAAGGCTGATCACATTCAAGCGACTACGATCTGCATCAAAACCAAGAACTATGAGATAAACATATGCTCAATGTATAGTCCTCCCAAGCATTCAATAAATAAAGAACAATATCTGCAGTTCCTAAGCTCCCTTGGGCACAGATATATAATAGGAGGAGATTTCAATGCTAAAAACACGTATTGGGGTTCAAGACTAGACACATTCAAAGGCAAAGAACTCCTAAAAGCTACCAAAGCAAATGGAAGCAATGTAATGTCTACGGGGAAACCAACATACTGGCCAACAGACCCAAATAAAGTACCAGACCTTATTGATTTCTTTATCGTCAGAAGTATATCCACAGACTTTATTACAATTGATGAAGGCTGGGATATGAACTCAGATCACTCACCGATAGTCCTAACGATGAGTGAGAACATAATTAAAAAAGAACCTAAACCTGTGTTGGTTAACAAAGGTACAGACTGGATAAGCTTCAGAACTGACTTAGAAAACAAGATTAATCTAGCTACTCAACTGCAAAATAAACAGCAACTGGATGACGAGGTAGAGTTACTTGTTGATAATATACAGCAAGCTGCATGGAATAACACACCAAATATTGAAAGAAGAACAGTAGGTAACAACTACCCCAAAGAAATTAGAGAATTAATTAAGGAAAAAAAAAAATTGAGAAGAAAGTGGCAACAAACCAGGGCGCCGCAAGATAAAACTATATTAAATAACGCTAGTCAACAGTTGAAAAGAGAGATTCAAAAAATTAAAAATGAATCTATCAATACCCACCTGTGTGAATTAACAGATGACAAAAATACTGATTATTCACTTTGGAAAGCGACCAAAAATCTAAAAAGACCGACTACCCAATTACCCCCAATTAGACTAGAGAACGGAAAATGGGCAAGAAATAATAAGCAAAAGGCGGGAAGATTTGCGGATCACCTAGCGCAAACATTCCAACCCAATGAACAAAATGGGGAAGAACCAGCATGGACAGAAGAACTTCAAGATAATGCGGAAATTCCTCTAGTTACCCCGAAGGACATAAAGAAAGAAATAAAAGAAAATATTAATCCTAAGAAAGCTCCAGGATTTGACCTAATAACTGGGGAAATATTAAAAGAACTCCCGAGGAAAGCTATAGTTAAACTAACAAATTTAATAAATGCAGCCTTTCGACTGAAGTATGTTCCAAGGCTGTGGAAAGTTGCTGAAGTGATTATGATCGCAAAACCTGGCAAACCACCACACGAAGTCTCGTCTTACAGGCCCCTAGCACTATTACCTGTTATTTCCAAATTATTCGAGAAATTGCTCATCAAAAGATTAAAGCCAATAATAGAAACAAGAAATCTAATTCCATCCCATCAATTTGGATTTCGTCATAAGCACTCGACTATAGACCAGGTACATAGAATAACCAATATAATAGAAGATGCTTTAGAAAAGAAAAAAGTCTGCTCCACAGTGTTTTTGGATGTGGCCCAGGCTTTTGACAAAGTATGGCATAGGGGCTTGATTCATAAATTAAACCAATACTTACCACAGCAATACTCCGAAATACTTGAATCTTACATCACAGATAGGTATTTCAGAGTTAAACAGGAAGATGCCTACTCAGAGCTAAAAGAAATTAGAGCAGGAGTACCACAGGGAAGTGTCTTAGGACCGATCCTTTACCTGTTATACACTTGTGATATTCCTATACTAGAAAATAACATCATAGCCACCTTTGCTGATGACACTGCCATCCTAGCTGTAGGAGAAACCAGTGAAGAAGCAGCAGAGAAATTACAAACAGCTGTAAATAAAATCTATGATTGGACAAAGAAATGGCGTATTAAATTGAACGAAACAAAATCAACCCATGTTAACTTTACAAACAAAAACGTGCAATATGTTCCAGTTAGTTTAAATAACAAACAAATTCCATACTCAAATAATGCTAAGTATTTGGGTATTACGTTAGACGCCACGCTTCGCTGGAGAGCTCACGTTAAAAAGAAAAGAGTAGAACTGGGAATAAAATACAAAAAAATGTACTGGCTAATTGGACGAAACACCACTCTGTCACTACATAACAAGCTACTCATATATGAGCAAATATTGAAACCAGTATGGACTTATGGTATACAGATATGGAGATGTACCAAACAGAGCAACAGGGACATAATACAACGATTTCAAAACAGAGTACTGCGGAACATAGTTAATGCCCCATGGTACATAAGGAATGGAGATATCCACAGGGACCTTAAGATGGACACCGTTGATAACGTAATCAAGAAGTTCGCCAGGAGTCATGAAGATCGACTCCATCAACATGTGAATCCCGAGGCTATCCAGCTCCTTGACAATTCACAGTTAGTGCGGAGACTTAAAAGAACAAAACCTTTCGAGTTAGTGTGATCAGTGAAAAGACTAGTAATGCATGTGAAGAAATAATGCAATAAATAGACAGAACCTAAAGGACTACTGATGGGTAAACTTTAGACTGAGTGAACTCTAGTATTTTAGGGATAAAAGTAAATTGCTCATTGGTCCTATGGACCAGATTGTAATTGTATAAAAGTACTGTTAGCACTTTTATTTATAAAAAAAAAATATATGTTTATGCGGCTTTCACGGATTCCTCCGTGTGAGATGCAATAGCAGTGGTTATATCCACATTATGTGCACCATCCGTGAAAGCCGCATAAATATGTATACGCTATCCGGCGGGAGGTCGGCGAAGCCGCGTTTAGTGATGCGTGCTTCGTTTCCGGTCTGTCCTTTGCACAGACAGGTGCATGTCGGTACCCTAATGAGTCTAGTAGAGACGAAACATGTACCTCTGCCGTATCACTGTAGCGGAGAGGGTAAGTAAGTAGGGTACCGACTTGCACCTGTTTGTACAAAGGACGATTTGTCCTTTGTTTTTAACTCATATGGGGCTCAACTTAAAGAGGGCATGTGCATAGTAGGATTTCATCATATACTTTCATTGTAGTATTAAAAAGTGCATCCTGTTATATATTATATTATATTTATTCGTCATTGATAATGACTTTTACGAAACGCAAAATTAACGTAAATTTCGCAAAGAGGTCATGATGACATCTAAAACCATAAAAACTTTTATAAAATATAACATAATTAGCCATCTCGTTGTTGTAACCCACATAAAATAAATAATTACATAGAAAGAAACTTCCTGTAATCTTCACGATTATTCCGACAAATTAGAGATCACAAAGGTGAAAACCATTTATAATAAATCTTTTGTCTTCAATCTTAACCATGGTGTTTTGTAGCGAAACAACAAATCGTTCCTGTAGAAAGCGTCTTCTTCATCTTGACATCTTCAAACCAAATAACATTATGTTACAACGGCACCGTGAACCGAGATTCTTCATTTCTTTATATTTCAATGAATTGTACAACGTTGGTTGTCTTTATTTTTCCTTCGGTCGTAAATTGTGATAAATTGTTTTTTAATTGATTTTAATTTGATGGATAGAGGTTCGTCTGATTTATGGGTTCTTTGTTTTGTCTAAACATAGGGTATGGTAATGCTAATCACTTACTGGTAATGGTGGTAATTTGTTACTAACATAAGGTTTCAAAGCCGTCTCTGAAATAAATTATGTTAGATTTCTTAATTATAGAGTGGAAGGTTTATTAAATATTAAAATTAACAGATTTAATTAACCAAATATCAATATTAAAATACTAGGTTAAGGCTTATTTGGGTTCACGGGGCATAATTATTAGTTTTTTAAGCTGTTTCTTGATCGAAATTAAAATTTTAAATTTGGTGTTTATAACTCTGTGTAGGTTGTGATTATATCTAAAAAAAAATTGGCTTTTATTACACCCAAGAGCATTGCCAATGTAGAGGAACTTAAGAACAACGGGCCATAATTTAAACCTTCAGTTTTGTAACTTTTAATATTTTACTTGATAAAAACAAAAGTTGTAGGAAATCGGAAGAATATTCCTAAAATGACGTCTATCGTGACCTTGACTTTGATCTTTAAGATCATTTTCGGAATTTCAAATGGGAATCCCCAATTTTAATATCGGAAATGTCCTTGACCTTGAGCTTTAGGTCAAATTTTGAGATCAGGACAAGGTCAGATTGAACTCGCCCAACAATGCCGATACAGTTGTAAGGTAATTAAAATTGACCTCGACCATTAATGGTATATTCAGGACAAAATTGAAAATCCTACCAGCGAAGATAAGGCCAAGGTCCAGTCAGTTAAGGCAAGACCAAAATTAAGCTAGTTAAGGCAAAATCTGAGATCTGAGATTTAATAATTTTGTTGGAGGGAGTTCCACTGAACTAACCTGACCTTAAAATTTGATCTTAACTTTATCGTATTGTAAAATTTTCTCCTTTTTCATTTCCGGGATCAAAGGTAGGGTCCCTATTTGAAGTTCTGAAGATGACTTACAAACGACCTTGAAGATCAAGGTCAACGTCACAATAAAAATAATTTTAGGAATCTCTTAAACAAGGATTGTAATTATTATATAGAACAGACATCAACCCGGTCGCTCTTAAATATTGTTATAATAACTGCCATGTCTTTCTTATGCTATTGTTACTTTATGACTAGATGCTTATAATGAATATATATATATATATATATATATATATATATATATATATATATATATATATATATATGTCTTCTCTTTTGTTCATGGTAAGTGACTCGTTGTTTATCTGGAACTATTTTTAGGAAGACTCTTGGTTATATAAAACACAAGGTTTTTTTTTTTATACTTTCTGTATACTGCTGACAGTCTAACATTCCCAGATACCCTGTGTAAGCAGATTTTCAGGTAAAAATAAAACTCCTCCTGTCTAACAATACAGATGGAAACTAATATCACAAAATGAGACAAATTTATTCATACCTCCTTTCCAACCCTTAACAAACCAAAACAATCAACAGCTATGACTAAATGTTCTAGCAACCCTGTACAGGGTGAGTCAAAGATTGGATGAAGTAAGTTTGTGCCTTTTCGGTGAAATTTACAAAGAAACTATATTTATTGTTTGATACAGTTTATTTTTACGCAGATTTTAAAGATATTTAGGACTCTACAGGGTGAGCCAAAAAACTAGGACAGCATAAAGTTCTATTTTTTTAAATAGAACACCCTATATACGAATCGTATTTTCGATTTAGCTTATAATTTTAAATCTTTTTTATTAAAGGTTTACTATAACAAAACTTTATAGTTTCTGAGATAATTAAGTTTAAAGAAAAAAAGTCACATTTTCAAGCATCAATTCAATCCTAAATAACGTTTTCAATTTTGTGACAAATATATTCAAATTTGGAATTTAGCAAGGCCAAGGACAAGTTAATATAATTTTTACCTAATATTTGCAATAAAAGCTACAGGGTGTTGAACACATCGGCTCAAATTTGAACAAGTTTAAATGAATAAATATCTTTTTTTTTTAAATGGTACACCCTGTATATTTTCATTTTATTTAATAGAGTAATAAAAACCCTAAAAGTTTTGTTCAATATATCCTATACCTAGTTATAATAGTTTTTGAGATATTTCAGTTTTTCTTATTTTCCATACTTTTTTACAGAAATAGTCTTCATTATCATAGTAGCCATGTAAAATAATAAAAATAAACTACAGAAACAAACAGAATGTGGTTAAATATGATGAAATACATTATTCGTTATATTACAACGGCAATAGTTTAATTAAACATAATGTGAAAAAATTAACACAACAATAACGACAAGGCAAATACATATTTACTATTATACTAAATTGAAACAAAAAAATTACCTATTAAATACTGAGATTAATTATTTCTTTTTAATAAGTGTTCGAATAAACGACCCTCTTGTGCAATGCACAAATTTAGTCTTTTTTGCAGATTTTCTCGGACCCTGGACAAAATTAGTGGCGTTATTGTTCTACAGGTATCCCTAATCCTGTTTCGCATATCTTCCACTGTTGTTGGTGGATTAACATACACCTTATTTTTAATATAACCCCATAGGAAGAAATCTAATGGGGTGATGTCGCAAGACCTTGGTGGCCACTCAATGAAACCCCCACGTCCAATCCATTTTTGCGGATATCGTTGGTCCAAAAACGCACGAACTTCACGATGGTAATGCGAAGGCGCACCATCGTGCTGGAACCACATACTGTCGAGCTCATCCCTATCGAGACCTTGAAGCAGTTGGGGTAGTTCTTCTTGTAGAAAGTTCAGGTAACTATGGCCATTTAGTGGTTCATTGAAAAAGTGGGGTCCAATAATTCGATTATGATGAATACCACTCCAAACATTTAATGACCAGTGGTTTTGATGTTGCACCTCTCTAATCCAAAATGGGTTTTCTGTGGCATAATAATGCATGTTGCGTCTATTTACGGCACCGTTACTTCTAAAAGTAGCTACATCACTAATCATTACCTTGCATAATAAATTTGGATTTAATTGAATCTCCGCATTTATTGTACGACAAAAGTTTACACGACTTTCAAAATCCTGTCCATGCAATTCTTGGTGTAATTCCATGTGATATGGATGATACCTATATTTCTTGGTAGTACGATTAGCGGTGGATTGTGATGTTTCACATAATGCTGCTAACTGACGGCTACCAATATAAGGATTTTCCTAAACATTTAACAATACTTGTAGTTCTTTTCTTCATTAGTTACTGGTTTGTTGACCACTTTACGTTTTGGATAATCAACAGTACCAGAAGAATCAAATCTTTGCATTAAGTTTTGAAAAGTATGGGTATTAGGCTGGCATCGATCAGGATACTTCATTTTGTAAATTCTTTGAGCAAGAAGGCAATTTTTTTGAGCCTCTCCTATTGTATAAATCATATCTATTAACTCATTCTTTGGAAAATTCATATTACAATATAAGATGAATGCAAAAAAAACCAAACTACACTACATAAAAACCAAAAGAAGCGATTGCGGTTATAAATTTGACACACAGAAAAATGTTCTTTTACGTTGTTTTTGCCATGGCTACTATGATAATGAAGACTATTTCTGTAAAAAAGTATGGAAAATAAGAAAAACTGAAATATCTCAAAAACTATTATAAATAGGTATAGGATATATTGAACAAAACTTTTAGGGTTTTTATTACTCTATTAAATAACATGAAAATATACAGGGTGTACCATTTAAAAAAAAAGATATTTATTCATTTAAACTTGTTCAAATTTGAGCCGATGTGTTCAACACCCTGTAGCTTTTATTGCAAATATTAGGTAAAAATTATGTTAACTTGTCCTTGGCCTTGCTAAATTCCAAATTTATTATGCAAGGTAATGTTTAGCGATGAAGCTACTTTTAGAAGTAACGGTGCCGTAAATAGACGCAACATGCATTATTATGCCACAGAAAACCCATTTTGGATTAGAGAGGTGCAACATCAAAACCACTGGTCATTAAATGTTTGGTGTGGTATTCATCATAATCGAATTATTGGACCCCACTTTTTTAATGAATCACTAAATGGCCATAGTTACCTGAACTTTCTACAAGAAGAACTACCCCAACTGCTTCAAGGTCTCGATAGGGATGAGCTCGACAGTATGTGGTTCCAGCACGATGATGCGCTTCCGCATTACCATCGTGAAGTTCGTGCGTTTTTGGACCAACGATATCCGCAAAAATGGATTGGACGTGGGGGTTTCATTGAGTGGCCACCAAGGTCTTGCGACATCACCCCATTAGATTTCTTCCTATGGGGTTATATTAAAAATAAGGTGTATGTTAATCCACCAACAACAGTGGAAGATATGCGAAACAGGATTAGGGATACCTGTAGAACAATAACGCCACTAATTTTGTCCAGGGTCCGAGAAAATCTGCAAAAAAGACTAAATTTGTGCATTGCACAAGAGGGTCGTTTATTCGAACACTTATTAAAAAGAAATAATTAATCTCAGTATTTAATAGGTAATTTTTTTGTTTCAATTTAGTATAATAGTAAATATGTATTTGCCTTGTCGTTATTGTTGTGTTAATTTTTTCACATTATGTTTAATTAAACTATTGCCGTTGTAATATAACGAATAATGTATTTCATCATATTTAACCACATTCTGTTTGTTTCTGTAGTTTCTTTTTATTATTTTACATGGCTACTATAATAATGAAGACTATTTCTGTAAAAAAGTATGGAAAATAAGAAAAACTGAAATATCTCAAAAACTATTATAAATAGGTATAGGATATATTGAACAAAACTTTTAGGGTTTTTATTACACTATTAAATAACATGAAAATATACAGGGTGTACCATTTAAAAGAAAAGATATTTATTCATTTAAACTTGTTCAAATTTGAGCCGATGTGTTCAACACCCTGTAGCTTTTATTGCAAATATTAGGTAAAAATTATGTTAACTTGTCCTTGGCCTTGCTAAATTCCAAATTTGAATATATTTGTCACAAAATTGAAAACGTTATTTAGGATTGAATTGATGCTTGAAAATGTGACTTTTTTTCTTTAAACTTAATTATCTCAGAAACTATAAAGTTTTGTTATAGTAAACCCTTAATAAAAAAGATTTAAAATTATAAGCTAAATTGAAAATACGATTCGTATATAGGGTGTTCTATTTAAAAAAAATACAACTTTATGCTGTCCTAGTTTTTTGGCTCACCCTGTAGAGTCCTAAATATTTTTAAAATCTGCGTAAAAATAAACTGTATCAAACAATAAATATAGTTTCTTTGTAAATTTCACCGAAAAGGCACGAACTTACTTCATCCAATCGTTGACTCACCCGGTATATTTACAACGTATCTCGAGCAATTTATTTTAAATTTTTATTTCATCTTCTGGTTTGGAAATAATAATTTTTCTAATGGTTTTTATCACTCATCGCGATACCACCCAAAGGAAACACAATGGAACATACTTCGGCCTCTAACATCGTATTCTTAGATAAGAAAGATGTAGGGTACAATACAATAGATAGAGAAGTTTGGCAAGAAAACGTTAAAGAACGATATAAAGTAACACGAAATGAAAGTTTTAATGACCACAGTGTTTGAATTGCTATCAGGCGTGTCATTTAGAAAAAAATTGCTGAAAAAAAGCGGAAAACTGAAGAGGAAATAGCTCCGTAAAATCAAACGTATCTCATCTCACTGTTATACAGGGTATCAAGTAAGTATGTTAGGGTTTTAGTTTCTTCAGAAACCATTTTGTGAAGAAAACTGTGACTGTAAGCAAAGTTATTCTTTATATGGTTTGTTGGCTGTACCAGCCAGAACAAGAATGCCTTGCTCGCAAGTTCTCTTTTAAACTTATCTCAAAAAATACTAAAGTATCCTGAAAACGGATACACCTAAAGGAAATGCGATTATATACGTTCAAGTATAAGAAGAAAACTTAAAAAGAAAATTATGAATATCTCAGCTGATTACGTAGAATTATGCCAATCAGCAAGCTTACATCCAAGACTATATACTGTCGTAAATTTAAACTACTAATTTTTCAGTAATTTTGAACCAATGCACGGTTCTTAGTTCCATAAGACCTGGGGGATTCTCTTGGAATTGTGTTGTAACTGATATTACAGGCCTCAAGTCTAACCCGGATAGCTTAATAATGTTTAGAATTTATTACTCGGATGAATGATAGCCTTTGGCGTGTCACCTAAACAAAAATAAAAATATTGTTCTATACGATTTTCTCCCCCAATTTTCCAATGATCCTACACCAATTCAGAAGGAGAAATCTACATTTAATGGATTTAGAAATATCGCTTAAGATAGATAACCATGGATTTTACAATAATTTGTCTTATTTATAAAAATATTTGTTTTTAACATACTTTTATATATTTGCATTAAAATTATTATAAATAAAAATTTTCGATATCATTTAAAGTACACACAGTTCATTTAAAAAGTTCTGGGACTAATTTTGTATAAAATTTGCATCTAGCGCTATCTGTTACCCGATGGTCGACCTATGTAATATCATGGATTAGTTACCCACAGTGGAGATGTGAACGCTGTAACTTCATTTATTGGCCAACTGTGTTCAATTGAAGTAAACGTGTTTTTGCCATTACGTCATAATTTTCGCTATGAAGCAAGGCGCCGCAATTTTATTTCAAATTAGGAAAAAGTGGTTCGGAAACATTCGAATTATTGAAAACCGCGTATGGTGAGGATTATTTAAGTCGTAGAACTCTTATTTTCATTCGTAAAAATACTTTTTGAATAAACTGTGTGTATTTCATTAATTTCATAAAAACTGAAAATGACCTAAGTATGAAAATAGTATTAGAAAAAAAAATAGCAAATTACCTAAATACATGTAAATGTAGAAAGTAATAAGTTTTATTATAAAATGAAATAATTTAAATTTTTAATACATTCAATAAACATAAAATATTAAACAAATATTTTAAATTTAATTTGTTATTGATTTGCAAACCTTTTATCTCCCCTGTAAAATTATTATTTTTTGAACAAGGCAATTTGCAAATTAGAACGACGTTATGCGATAAAAACTCACCAATCAAGGCCATAAATAACCTTTGGCATTACCAAGGAGTTTAGAAACACACTCGCCTAAAATTTTGACAGGTGTAAGACAAGAACATCCTTCCATCACAAACCAAAATACCGTTTTTCGTTAAGGCCTTAGAACAAAAACTCCCTCACCATTTTTGACAAATGAAAGACTAGATAACATCAGCTGATTACGGTAAAACTTTCTACTTATTCGGGACTTATCTCCATATTTTTGTGTTCATTGATAGAAATGGAAAAGGTTAAGCACTGCCATAACGTAAGAAATATGATTTTAGGTGGATAAAAAGATTGTTGGTAGTTTAGAAAATTATATTATTTTTATACAAAATTGAAATTGGATAATAAAATAAATGGTCGGGGGTAATGAGAAGGAAAAAATCTGTTAACCGAAACGATAGTATTATCATATAGCACGACTCTATGTGAGAGTGAGAATGATAACGTTTTTGTAGGAGATATCTTGTAATTTAATAACTGTCATTATCATAAAGATGTTTTAATTTTAGCCATTTTAAAAAATTGCCCCAAAAAGTACGAAATAATTTGTAAATTATTTTATATTGCAATTTATACTTATAAGCGGCGTTATCCTGACATTATCAACGCACAGACCATTAGGATCATGAAATTTTGGAACAAGTATGACAACGCCATGTAGACAACCATTAAAAATTGATTTTTCAAAATTTGCGCTCCAAAATAGGGTAAGTTGATAAATTTATCGATATCCCTTGATCAAATAGAGATATTGACTCGATTTTAGTATTAAATTAAATAATAAAAAAATGGACCGACTTCTAAAAGGGCGCTAAAAAGTGAAAAATAACTATAAATTTTTATATGAAATTGAAGTTTTAGAAGTCGACGCCAAACTAATACTTGACAAAATGAGATTCGCATAAACAAATTAAAAAAACTTTATTTGTAATTGCTTTCTTACCATAATTTGTACATAGTAGTTAATTATTTAATTTAGAAATAATTTGGCGCCGACTTCAAAAATTTCAATTTCATATAAAAATTCATAATTAAATTATTTTTCACTTTTTAGCGCAGTTTTAGAAGTTGGTTCAATTTTTTTTTTATAAAAATTTTATTTGTCGATTTTTAGTTTTGAATCCATTATGGTATCCATAAATTATATAAACTAAGTATTAATTGAGATTAGGGTACCTCGCAATGAGTCCAAGGTGGCAAAAAAGGATCCATTTTATCCGAAGTTGTAAATCACTCTAAAATTAATCACTAAAATTTCTTTGATTTTTAGAGTTCTCCAAATACCAGTAAAACCATTATTTTAAATTTCAAATTAATTAAAAATATTACTTACTTACTTACATACTTCGTGGCGTTACAACCCCGTGTGGGTTTTAGCCGACTTGACAATATGCCTCCATTCGTTTCTGTCCTTTGCTAGCTCCATCCAGTTCTCTACATCCATAGCTTTAAGGTCTCCTGCTATATTATCCCGCCACCGGAGCCGGGGTCGTCCAAGTGGTCTTTTTCCAGTTGGGGTTTCTTCCCACACCAGTCTCACTATTCTTTCGTTAGAGTGTCTTATGAGGTGGCCCGTCCACTGGAGTCTTCTAGACTTTATTTGTTTTACTATGTTGGCGTCTGCGTATAACTCTTTTAACTCTTTGTTTGTTCTTATTCTATATTGTCCCGTTGCCCCATCCAGTAACGGGCCAAAGATTTTCCTTAGGATTTTTCTCTCCCAAACTCGCAGTCGCTCTTCGTTTGCCTTTGTTATTGTCCAAGTTTCGCTGCCGTATATCACTACTGGTCTTATAACTGTTTTATATAGATTTATCTTTGTTCGTCTTGTTAGTTGTTTCGATTTTATCAGGTCTCGAAGGGCGTAGTTACATCTGTTCCCAGCTTGGATCCTATTGTTTATTTGTTGTGATCCATTTTTATCTTCAGTTATTGTTGTTCCAAGATACTTAAATTCTCTGACGCGCTCAAAGTTGTAGTCGTCGATGGTGATATTCTGTCCAATTCTGTCTCTGTTTCGAATATTGCGGCTCGTGTACATATATTTAGTTTTGTTTTCATTTATTTGTAGCCCCATCTTCTCTGCTTCCTTCTCGAACCTGATAAAAGTTTCCTTCATTTTTATTCTTGTGTTTTCTATTAGATCTACATCGTCTGCAAATGCCAGCAGTAAGTTTGGTCCTTCTCGATGGAATATGGAAGTCGGTGTATCAGTTCTTGCATTTCTGATTATGTGTTCTAAAGCTATGTTGAAGAGTTGTGGTGAGAGTGCATCTCCCTGCTTCAGTCCATTGTTAATCTCAAATGTCTCCGAGTACTGTTGCCCAACTCTTACCTTACATCGTAGTCCTTCCATACTCATCCGTATCAAGTTGACTAGTTTTTTAGGAAAGCCAAGTTCTTGCATCGCTGTCCACAGTCTCATCCGGCATACTCTATCGAAAGCCTGTTTAAAGTCTATGAACATCTGATGAAGTTCTCGATCGAACTCCCAGCATTTTTCCATTATTTGTTTTATAGTGAATATTTGGTCAACAGTAGATCGGCCGGGTCTGAATCCGCATTGATACTCTCCAATGATTTCTTCCGTGTACAATTTGGTTCTTTCTAACAGAATGTTTGCAAGGATTTTGTAGGTAGTATTAAGGAGCGTTATTCCTCGGTAGTTGTTACATTGCTTTTTGTTACCTTTTTTGTGAATTGGTACGATAACACCTTCTTTCCATTCGTCTGGCATTGTTTCTTCCTGCTAAATACCTTGAATTAGCTTGTATATAGATCTGTATAGTGCTTCCCCTCCGTGCTTCAGACACTCTGCGGGTATACCATCGCTGCCTGGGGCTTTATTATTTTTAAGTTTTTTAATTGCTTGGGTTACTTCTTCATATGTCGGGCAATGGTCTTCTGTTTCAGCTGTATGTACCTCTATATTTGATGTATTCGTGCTAGCTCCACCGTTTAGCAGTTGGCAGAAGTATTCCTTACAGATTTTTAAGATTTCCTTGTCATTAGTAATAAGCTCTTCGCTGTCTTTTTCAAGGAAGTTTCCTGTTCTTGCTTGGTACCCTGCTTTTATACTAGAGATTTCTCTAAAGAATTGTCTTGCTTTGTTGTTCTTCCGATTTTCTTCTATTTGTCTGATTATTTGTTCCTGGTAATCCTTCTTTTTCCTTTTTTAGATTAAAAATATTGGCCTATATTATCAATCTAAAATTAATTTAAAATTTAAAATAGTGGATTTACTATGACAGACTAAATATTTATTTGACACAATTTCACTGGTATTTGGAGAACTCCAAGAATCAAAGAATTTTTAGTGGTTTATTTTAGGGTGATTTACAACTTTAGATAAAATGGGTACTTTTTTTCCACCTTGGAGTTATTGCGAGGTACACTAATCTCGATTAGTACTTACTTCAAATAATTTATGGATATCATCGTGAATTCAAAACTAAAAATCTAAAAATGAAATTAAAAAAAAATTGAACCGACTTCTAAAAGTACGCTAAAAAGTGAAAAATAACTATAAACTTTTATATGATTTTTAAACTTTTGAAGTCGGCACCAAATTATTTTTAAGTGAAATAAATAACTACTAATATATAAAAATTATGGTAAGAAAGCAATTACAAATAAAGTATTTTTAATCTGTTTACACGAATCACATTTTGTCAGGTATTAGTTTGGCGCCGACTTCAAAATTTCAATTTCATATAAAAATTTCTAGTTAATTTTCACTTTTTAGCGCACTTTTAGAAGTCGGTTCAATTTTTTTTTATAAAAATGTTATATTCTTTAGCATTTGCGAGGTTTCAATACAGATGTCTCTGTCTTTCAAAGTTGTTACTGGCTTTTTGATCTTTTTCAGGCGCACTCTTACATAATAGAAATGGAAAATATTAAACGAAAAATACAGCTAACTTGTAAATAAATTCGGATTTTTCCCGAATATTTTAATAATAATTTTTAGTCCCGCATTAAATATAGCATGAAGGAAGAAGTAAATAACAAATTACCATTTTTAGATGTTATGCTTAGATAAATTGATAATCACATATAAATATTAGTCTACAGAAAATAAACAAGACCTTAAGTAAAAATTATCAAAGAAATACATATTTCTGTATTCTTTTTTAATATGATTGATTTCTTATTCCATAATTGGAATATTCCTTCAATTTCCTTTTGACAAACTGTCGCAATAAAACTGAAATTCCACAAATAAGGTCAGCACTTAAAATACCACAATTACATCTTGAATTTTTACTGTATAATAATAAATAAACGTCCCACAAAGAAAAGTCTTAAAGTCGTCAGTTATTATAATACAAAAAAGGCACTGTTACATAAGGCGGATAAAAGTTTATCATTGCGGCAAACGCTTTAATAATGAGAAAAAGAAGAAATCAAAAGGAAAAAGAAGAAACGTAATTTAGTTCGACTTAAATGCTACATTTATCGTTGTCAGATTTGAGAAGTGAACTTTTTATAAGTTGTTTCTTTAAGTGTGACCTAAATAAGGTGTTATTTTGTAAAAATATTTTTTTAGTGCGGTTACGAATGAAATATAACTAACTTTCTAAAGATTTAGGTGTTTAAACTAAACGGTGGTAAACAAAGAGTTCTTTCAGTCAAGTAGGCTTTGTTATAGGTCTTATTTTTATTAAAGGAAATAGACGAGGAGTCCAATGGGTTTTCGTAGCCAACGAAAATACATGGCTCCACCGAAGTTTCTTATACGAGTGTCAAGGGTAGATTCTCGAACAATGATCAAAAGTAGTGCAGAAACCCGATAAAGTGGATGGTTCGATAAGTTCTCGGCCTGACACAGAGAGGGTGCTAATAGGATCAAATAACTATAATATTTTGTAAGCATTGACCTTGAGATGATGCCCTGCAAAGTTTCAGATGTTTGCGTTCAGTTGCTTGTTTGTGGTGATCGAATGAACACATAAGGTTCGATATTTTGTGAAAGATGGTTAAAATTGAAGTTCGAGCGGTTATAAAGTACTTTGTTTTAAAGGGCTTAACTCCTACGGATATTAAAAATTAGTTAGATTCTACTTTGAAGGATTCTTCTCCTTCATTTTCAACAGGAAAAAAATGGGCTGCTGAATTTAATCGTGGTCGTAGATCAATTCAAGATGATGAGCGCTCGGGACGTCATACTTTATGACCTCCGACTGAAAGTACGAGAGCTTGCTGGTATAGCAAATATCTCGATAGATCGTGTCCACTACATTTTACATGATGTTCTTGGCATGAAAATGCTTTCTGCGCGATGGGTGCCGTGTTTGTTAACAGTCGACCAGTTTCTTCGACGTTTTATAACTGTAGATGAAACATGGATTCACCATTACACGGCCAGAGACAAAGCAGCAGTCTATACAGGGTGAGTCAACGATTGGATGAAGTAGGTTTGTGCCTTTTCGGTGAAATTAACAAAGAAACTATATTTATTGTTTGATACAGTTTATTTTTACGCAGATTTTAAAAATATTTAGGACTCTACAGGGTGAGCCAAAAAACTAGGACAGCATAAAGTTGTATTTTTTTAAATAGAACACCCTATATACGAATCGTATTTTCGATTTAGCTTATAATTTTAAATCTTTTTTATTAAGGGTTTACTGTAACAAAACTTTATAGTTTCTGAGATAATTAAGTTTAAAGAAAAAAAGTCACATTTTCAAGCATCAATTCAATCCTAAATAACGTTTTCAATTTTGTGACAAATATATTCAAATTTGGAATTTAGCAAGGCCAAGGACAAGTTAATATAATTTTTACCTAATATTTGCAATAAAAGCTACAGGGTGTTGAACACATCGGCTCAAATTTGAACAAGTTTAAATTAATAAATATCTTTTTTTTTAAATGGTACACCCTGTATATTTTCATGTTATTTAATAGAGTAATAAAAACCCTAAAAGTTTTGTTCAATATATCCTATACCTATTTATAATAGTTTTTGAGATATTTCAGTTTTTCTTATTTTCCATACTTTTTTACAGAAATAGTCTTCATTATCATAGTAGCCATGTAAAATAATAAAAAGAAACTACAGAAACAAACAGAATGTGGTTAAATATGATGAAATACATTATTCGTTATATTACAACGGCAATAGTTTAATTAAACATAATGTGAAAAAATTAACACAACAATAACGACAAGGCAAATACATATTTACTTTTATACTAAATTGAAACAAAAAAATTACCTATTAAATACTGAGATTAATTATTTCTTTTTAATAAGTGTTCGAATAAACGACCCTCTTGTGCAATGCACATATTTAGTCTTTTTTGCAGATTTTCTCGGACCCTGGACAAAATTAGTGGCGTTATTGTTCTACAGGTATCCCTAATCCTGTTTCGCATATCTTCCACTGTTGTTGGTGGATTAACATACACCTTAATTTTAATATAACCCCATAGGAAGAAATCTAATGGGGTGATGTCGCAAGACCTTGGTGGCCACTCAATGAAACCCCCACGTCCAATCCATTTTTGCGGATATCGTTGGTCCAAAAACGCACGAACTTCACGATGGTAATGCGGAGGCGCACCATCGTGCTGGAACCACATACTGTCGAGCTCATCCCTATCGAGACCTTGAAGCAGTTGGGGTAGTTCTTCTTGTAGAAAGTTCAGGTAACTATGGTCATTTAGTGGTTCATTAAAAAAGTGGGGTCCAATAATTCGATTATGATGAATACCACACCAAACATTTAATGACCAGTGGTTTTGATGTTGCACCTCTCTTATCCAAAATGGGTTTTCTGTGGCATAATAATGCATGTTGCGTATATTTACGGCACCGTTACTTCTAAAAGTAGCTTCATCACTAAACATTACCTTGCATAATAAATTTGGATTTAATTGAATCTCCGCATTTATTGTACGACAAAAGTTTACACGACTTTCAAAATCCTGTCCATGCAATTCTTGGTGTAATTCCATGTGATATGGATGATACCTATATTTCTTGGTAGTACGATTAGCGATGGATTGTGATGTTTCACATAATGCTGCTAACTGACGGCTACCAATATAAGGATTTTCCTGAACATTTAACAATACTTGTAGTTCTTTTTCTTCATTAGTTACTGGTTTGTTGACCACTTTACGTTTTGGATAATCAACAGTACCAGAAGAATCAAATCTTTGCATTAAGTTTTGAAAAGTATGGGTATTAGGCTGGCGTCGATCAGGATAATTCATTTTGTAAATTCTTTGAGCAAGAAGGCAATTTTTTTGAGCCTCTCCTATTGTATAAATCATATCTATTAACTCATTCTTTGGAAAATTCATTTTATAATATAACATGACTGCAAAAAAAACCAAACTACACTACATAAAAACCAAAAGAAGCGATTGCGGTTATAAATTTGACACACAGAAAAATGTTCTTTTACATTGTTTTTGCCATGGCTACTATGATAATGAAGACCATTTTTGTAAAAAAGTATGGAAAATAAGAAAAACTGAAATATCTCAAAAACTATTATAAATAGGTATAGGATATATTGAACAAAACTTTTAGGGTTTTTATTACTCTATTAAATAACATGAAAATATACAGGGTGTACCATTTAAAAAAAAGATATTTATTCATTTAAACTTGTTCAAATTTGAGCCGATGTGTTCAACACCTTGTAGCTTTTATTGCAAATATAAGGTAAAAATTATGTTAACTTGTCCTTGGCCTTGCTAAATTCCAAATTTGAATATATTTGTCACAAAATTGAAAACGTTATTTAGGATTGAATTGATGCTTGAAAATGTGACTTTTTTTCTTTAAACTTAATTATCTCAGAAACTATAAAGTTTTGTTATAGTAAACCCTTAATAAAAAAGATTTAAAATTATAAGCTAAATCGAAAATACGATTCGTATGTAGGGTGTTCTATTTAAAAAAAAAATACAACTTTATGCTGTCCTAGTTTTTTGGCTCACCCTGTAGAGTCCTAAATATTTTTAAAATCTGCGTAAAAATAAACTGTATCAAACAATAAATATAGTTTCTTTGTTAATTTCACCGAAAAGGCACAAACCTACTTCATCCAATCGTTAACTCACCCTGTACAGTGAGTCAGGGCAGGTGAAAGTGCGCCAAAAAAAAGCAAAAACGGTTTCGTCTGCAGGAAAAGTCATGGCAACAGTTTTTTGGGATTCACACGGCGTGGTGCTTATAGACTATTTAGAACAAGGCAAGACCATCACCGGGGAGTACTACGCTTCACCACTGGACCATTTGCAGCATGTGATTAGGGCTAAACGTCCACATCTTGCCAAAATGCTCTTTCATCAGGATTACGCGCCTGCACCCAAATCTATGGTTGTTGCTGCAAAACTCCATGATCTACGTTTCGAAGTTCTTCCACATACGCCATATTCGCCGAATCTGGCTCCAAGCGATTACTTTCTCTTCTCAAATTTGAAAAAATGGCTCGCTGGACGAAAATTCCCTACAAATAATCAGGCCGAGAACTTATCGAACTATCCTCGTATAGGAAGGAATTTGCACTTTTTTATTAAGCTTGCTTTTTCACAATTTATCTCAACTAGTTTCTGAAAACAATATCGATTAAGTGGCCATCGTTATTGGTGAGATAAAAGTAACCTCTTTTTCTAGCGTTTTCTTTTACATTGACCAGCGTCTTGGGCGATATCGCTGCCATTTAGACTGGAATGTTGTCTTTGAGCTTTTCTATGGTCTTTGACTTGTTAGCATAAACTTTACCCTTCAAAAATCCCGACAAAAATAGTCCATCGGAGTCAAATCCGCAGTTCTTGGTGGCCAGTTAATATCGCCTTTTTTGGACATCACATATTCTGGAAATTTCCGACCCAAATAATCCATTGTTAAGTCCGCATTGTGGCATGTTGAAACGTCTTGATGGAAAGAGAAGTCTTTCAAACTTTTTCAGACATTTGCGGTAACACAAAGTGTATTAACAACCACCAATATCAATCTCCATTCATTGTCTCACCAGTTGTGAAGAAGTCCAACGATAGTTTTTGAGCAAGTACCGGTCTAAACAGTCATTTTCTCATTGTGCAGTAGTGTTTCGTGAATTATGTGAGGATTCTCAGTGCACCAAAAACGACAATTTTGTTTATTGACGGCACCAAAGAACATAAAATAAGCTTTGTCGGTCATCGGAATACTTTTGCAGAAATCCGGCTTAACTTCAATGATTCGAATGACGTCTAAGCCAAGTGACGTGGCTTGTCTGTTTCCAGTAATCTTTGAGTCATCTGCACTTTGTATGGGAACATGTGAAGATCCTGCTGCAAAATCATCCTTAAAGTGGTTCCACCGATGTTTAATTGTTGAGATTGGCGGTGATAAGAGACTCTTCCAAACTGCTTCGATATTTTTATTAAAACGACATGGACGCGGTTAAGAGTGTTGTTGACAATTTGCTACAGACCCGTGCTTGAAAAATTTGAGGTTAAATGACGAATTGTGTTGCTTTTAGTCGCAGAAAGGCCATTATATTTTCTACGATATGCATACTGAGGCTGTATCGATACATGCTTGAAACTGACTAAATTGACATTTACAAAACGTGATTGATGACGCCGATCAGTTAAGAATTATTGAACTTAATCAATACTTCCATTCACCAGATACAGATGGCGCAGTCTGTATTAGATGAAGAAACAAAGTTCTAATAAAAATGTTCTTAATTTTAATGTCCTTACTATTTGAAAATCATTTTATTCTGCATCAAACAGACGGCAAAACCATGTAATAATCGTCTTGAAACTTAATATAAACGCACATTAAACATAATAAACTAAATCAAAGTTTCCCAAAGCGATATAATTTCTTGTTTACATCGAAGCAGTTTCTAACAAGTTGTTTAGAAACCTCCGAGATATTCTCCACTCTCTTCGCATACACCAGTATGTATTCTAAGTTTGAAATTTCCCGGGGACCCGATTATTTACCTTCGCTAAAGAAAATATAAATAGAATTTTAGATTCCGCTTCGGGCTATCTCCTGTGGTCTTATTAGGGACCTTTGAGCGGTTTCAAAGAGATTTTTTTTGCATTTAAAGGAAATGGGTTCTATTTATCCGAGTTAAGGATAACAGGACAATAGAATTGAACGTAAAGAAGGTGAAGGAAGGTCCATTTGCAGGGAAATATACGGATTTTCCTGTTAATTTTGCAAAATACTATTTCGAGCATGCCCCTATAAAATTTCAATATAATATATCAAACATTTTATTTTAAAAAATCTAAAGTATACGTTGTACCAATATTTAGGCCATAAAATTCGCATTGGCAGAGATAACCAGACCTGGGGACTTATCAGAAGAATATATTTAACGGGGGCAACCTTTGGTAAGCTAAATTACATCTTTAGGCAGATCTACCAATAAGTCAGTGTAACTTGTATTTCAGGAACTCTAACTTGAACGCAACAGATCCTTAGCAGGATAAGGGTGAGACAGCGTTCAATGGAAAGGCTAATATTTAGACTGTTCCTAAGAGATAAAGTTCCAAACACAGAAATACGGCGGATGCTGTAGAAAGAATAACTATCCTAAAATGGGATTGGCCTGGTCACATCGCGAGAGCCACAGACGGACTAGAAAGATAATTAAATGGAGACTGCGACAGGAGACATTTAGGAGCAGAGGACGCCCTCCGACAAGGTGGCATGACAATCTAAAAAGAATCCACTCCAACTGAATACTGGCAGCGCAAGATAGGAGGTTGTGGAAGCAATCAAGGGGGGCTTTTGTTCAGCAGTGGAACATCAGTTCTCAGCGAGTAACGAGACGAATCACACTTGAAAATGCCAAATGAGATTTTGGCGAAACGTCGTGAAAACGATTTTTTGAACGAATATATATATATATATATATATATATATATATATATATATATATATATATATATATATATATATATATATATATATATATATATATATTATTAGAATGTCTACGTATTGTTTTGGCAGCAATTTGTTTAGTTTATATATCAGACCATGCTATACCTTGTCAATAAGTTGTGCAATATCTAAAAAAACTGCTGAACAGATTTTTTTTTCTTCTGGGGCACACTCAAACAAGGTGTTAGTTATTCTATGTGATTGGTCTATGAGAGCGATCCTACCCCGAAGAATTTCGAATCCAGAAAAAATAGACTAGCCTACTTGTTGGATTAGGGACGTGGATGTCCCTGACAACATGCTTTCGCTTGTTATATTGTGCTGTCTTGTGTAGGAATGAGGTGGGGCTAATTTCGATCTTTTCTTTCCGCTTGTCATATCGTCCCCCTCACAAAGAGAAAAGCTGGATCCGTCCTTGATACCAACACAAGTCTCTCGGATTAACTTCTTAGTTTCTTTTATTATTTTATAAAAAACCATTTATATGCACCGGAATGCAACTTGCGAAACAAAACTGCAATATTTCAGCAATTTATGAAAACTGCAAATCAAATTAAAAAAACTTATTAGAGTGGGTAATTTTTTCAGCTGGTAACGCCTCTGCTTTTAATGAAAAGCTTTTCAACTAGACGCAAAAATGCTCAGTTGTTTTTAGTGGCGCTTTAAATATGCATTTAAATGGGCGTATGCAAATTTTAAAGTGTCTATATGCACTTCGCCGGACGACAAATGAATTTTAAACGGTCCGACATTCTTTATACGCGGCAAATATTAACTAAATTTGTTATTGCTTCTACTGGTGTTCACACGGCCCATGCTTATGAAAAAAGTCAACATTAGAGTTGCTTTTCTATGCTTTCCTTTAAAATATGATAATTTTATTTTTCCTCTGGGGAGTACGGTTTGCTCCGATTTTTCTGATCGTGATTTAAAGGTAGCAATGGAGACGAGATGAGATTAGAAGTTTATCACGTCTCATCTCGATATGAAACAATACGATGCAGGTGGCGTAAAACTTTACAAATACTCAGTGACCTGAAAAGTTTCTAGACTACACATGGAACAACAAAATCATTAAAAATACGTTTACTATTCAGTTGACACTCCAAGGGTGGTGTTTTTGTGCTTTTGTTAGGAGTGTGCTTATTTTTCTTTGCAGGTTTTGGATGTCCGTCCTGCTCCATTTAATAATTCCAAAAAAGTAGCTAAAAGTACTATTTAGGTTAGTTTGTAATACCCGCCTTACCCTTCTGACAAATTCGGTTATCAATATGGCCTTCATAGTGCGATGGTCAATTTTTTTAGCCTGTTTCATACCTAGGTATTTGTATGTTGGTTCTGCTTCCATTGCAGCTATAGTTTCACCCTTCTGCAATTCAAATGCTCCTGGTTGTATCTTACCTTTAACGATGTTCAAAATACGGCACTTGTCAAGTCCAAATTGCATTCCGATATCCCCGGAGAACTCCTTTATAATTTTAAGCATTTGTTCCAGCTGGTTTCTGGTAGCAGTCATCAGTTTAAGATCATCCATGGATACAAGATGATTCACTCTAAACTACCTCTTCGTTGTTATTTCTAATACTAATGCAGTATCTGGTGGAGTTCAAACGGCGTGATAGTGGGTTCATTGCAGGGCCGAACCACAATGGGGTAATTGAATCGCCCTAAAATATTCCCCTTCCTATCGGAATTTTGTTACTTTTGATGGTGTCGCTGGATGGCACTTGCAATTGGATCCTAGTTCTCCTGATCGACATAATGATTTCTAAAAAGGAAACAAAATGATTATCGACCCTGTATACTCTCAATATAGTTGTGAGCCACTCATGTGGCACTGAGTCGAAGGCCTTCTTATAATCCACGTAGGCAGTAAAGAGATTTCTTCGGTTGGTACAAACTTGGTTACATATAACAGAGTCAACAATCAATTGTTTCTTGCATCCCATTGCCCCCTCATGCATCCTTTTTGTTGAATTGCAATGATGTTATTTTGCTCACAATGTGCATAGATTATCTTTATGTCAAGCAGGAGGTGATTATCTTATATAGTGTGGGAAGGCAGGTGATTGGTCTATATTTATCTGGGTCATGTATGTTGTGTTGGTCTTTTGGCAAGAGATATGTAATACCTTCGGTCAAGAACAATGGCGTTTTTGCTGGGTTAAGGAAAACATCATTAAGATTAGCCAGTCGATGGTGAATACACCAGAACTTCTTGAGCCAGTAGTTCTCGATCTCGTCGAGGCCTGGAGGTTTCCAGTTATGGGATTTCTTGATTATTTCTGAAATTTCCTCGGATAAATGGCTCAAACTGCATCTGGCTGTACTCTTGGCAGATCTGGTGTTCTTCGTAGATCCAGCCGGCTGCGATGTTACAATTTGCGGGTATGGAAAGTTGGTTTCCCCCAGAACTCTTCTACCTACTCTCTATTGGGATATCTATTATCTACCATATTAGGTGGAGAGTTTAGCTTACGGTGGAAAGTCTTTTTTGATTATTGCTGATCTGGTATCTCTTTAGCCGTCCTGCAGTAACAGAAAGCTTTCAGTTTCAGCGTGTCAAAGCATTGCTGAGCAGTACCATTCGCTCAATCTTTTTGGGAATGGTATCGGACACGATTCATGATTTCTTGAACTCGTCTTTGTAATTTACTTGTTCTTGGGCCCCTGATATACTCTACCAGCTGTTCTATATCTTTTCGAAGACTTTCAATTTTCCTATTTAGACGTCTTTCCCGTCTAGCTATTACAGTCGCGGCACAGTATGCAAGGACTCCAGAGTGTAGGCATCTGAAACATTAGCTGGTAAAATCCGGTTGTTCATAATGTTTTTTGAATGAATTAATTTTTTGGCAGTGTCGGTCTTCTTAACGGATTTCTTCTATCATGCTCTAACACCGCACCACTCATTTCTGTTGACAGTTTCTGATAAAAGAGTTCAGTGTTGTCCTGTTAGGTATCGTCATTCAACTGTTTCTGTTGTTCTTGGACCTCAGGTTCCGGTTGTGGCTCAGGTTCAGCAATCGGATAGTTGTTATTGTGAGTGCCTCTGATCTCACGTTCAATTTCCGCTTTGATGGTAATAAGCCGAGTTTCAGGAATTAGGCTGTTTCGGAGAATAATTCTGTATTGGTCAACTATTCTCTGCTGGGACACTTGCATGTGTGGGTACTTTCTGCAAAATTCGTCTGTAGACAATCATGTCTCGTCCTAGTTGAGTCACCCTATAAAAAAATGCGCATTATTGTCTCGATCATGGACTCAGTCCATTTTATGCGTTGTTTTGGTCGTCTCGCTTGAGTAAGAGTTGGTTAGGGTCCCCGCACAGCCTCCTCAATATATAACTATATTCACAGTTTTATGGTATTAACTATAAAACTGTTATAGTTGTTATGGGATTCATCAACTTATTAGTAGTGTTGCGTTGTTTATTAGAATATTTTGATCGTGTGCTGTAAGCCTTAAAATGGGTAAGATATCGCTTTTACCATTTTGATGCCGGACTATAAAATATCAGTCAAAAAACAAAAATATTTAGAAATGATTTTTATCAATGAAACTTGTGATTTACTCTTTAGCTTTGCCGTCTACACCTTTAAAACCTCAAAACCAACCTCTTATTTTCTAAACAACGCCGTAAATGTTTGTGAACCCTTCACCTATCGATAAACTCTAAAATATACCTCAGAACCGGACAATAAAACCCAGAAAAACGTCTAAATGTAGTTCGAACATCTCGCGGAAAGCAAAATTACCTGCATAAAGTCTGTAAGTAGAGGCAGCCAGGCCGATGGTAACAATTCCCATGATATCGTAAACATGATCTCGTACGGTATGATTCCTATTATGGTGCAAACGGGACGACATAACAGACTAAGAAGTCGAAAGTCACTGACCCTGATGGTACATCTACCAGATATAGACTTTGATGGCTATCTGTCTTTTTTTGTCATATAATTAATTGTTGTTGAGAGGGACTTCAGAGGTTTTAAATTATTTTGATTTATTTTTACAAAACAGGATAGTTCATCTTAATAAACATCTCTAGATTATATATTACATAAATATCAATGACATTTTGGTAAAACGTTTCTATAAAACGCTAAACTAAGCAACGAATGTATCTTTCAATTAATACCCATACTGCTCCGCTATATTTAGATGTTCGTTTGTTCTATTGGTGATAACAGTCCGGTATCAAGTTCTACGGATAATATCCTGACATTTTGCGAAACGGGGATTTTAAGTAGACTTGTTTCTATACGTTTTGCTGTCTATCCGCTGTCAAAACTAGTATGGAGAGAGAACCAGAACAATAACCTATCTACCCACTTTGTTAACGGTCTTAAGGAGAAAAAACAACTTTCCCAAATACATGGACCGTGAACTTATTTATATATATATATATATATATATATATATATATATATATATATATATTGAAGAGGAAAATCTGTAAAGATATGGAATATATGACGAGGATATTAATCGAAGAATATAGGAAATGGGGTTTGGACATAAGCATAGGAAAAACGGAATATATGTGTATTGGTGGCAAACAGAAAGACCTGATACTGGAAGACAATCAAGTAACTGGACACTGCGACAAGTACAAGTATTTAGAACTAACTATCACTAAAGACGGAGGTATGGACAGGGGAACAGAAGAAATAAACAATCAAGGAAGAAAGGCCATCACACTCCTCAACAGTGTACTGTGGGACCAAACAATTTCCAACACAAATAAACATCGAATATACAACACGATTGTCAAAAGTATAGCTACTTATAGCTGCGAAGTATGGACGCTGAAAGAGCGAACCAAAAAGAAACTAGAACCTACAGATATTGACTTCTGGAGGCGCTCAGCCGGAAGATCCAGGTTGGAAAAAATTATCAACGACAGAATTCGACAAATTATGAACGTGCAGCATTCAGTCGTAGACGAAATTGAAACTCAGCAGTTGAGATGGTATGAACACGTACAACGAGTGCCAGAGGAGAGACTACCGAAACAGATCTTAGAGTGGGCACCCTATGAGAGACGGAAACAAGGAAGACCACGTGTTAGTTGGAGAGAAGCAGTCGTCCCAGAGATGAGGGATAGAGAACTGGAAGAGAATCTCTAGACAGACCGAGATAGATGGCGATTGAGTATCGGAAGACGTCGAACGTTATAACCATTGTAAACCGATATATATATATATATATATATATATATATATATATATATATATATATATATATAGTTCTGACTGTTAGTTCCCAAAAAATCGTGTTTCAAAGTTACAAAGGTAATTAGAAATTGCCTGCACTGAGATTTACGGATTATAGGTTATAATTAAAACATATATATTATGTTGACTCCCCCTTTAGTAGAAATTTTATCAGGGATATCATAACCTCCTAAAAATTTGCTTGAAAAATGTTTTTCTTTTATCTGAAATATTCGACAGATGCTAGTCCTGCAAAAAGATTCTTAAAATAGCGATTTTGATGGAAGAATAGAGTTTTGTGAAGCCATGTCTAATTTAGTCCCTAATATTTTTACCATAAATCTATTTCAGCGAAGTATGTACATTTTTGCTAAATCTCTATGTAAACAACAAAATTATCGCAATGGGAGTAACAAAAACCCGCCTATTCTTCGAGATGGGCATTCACATCGGCAACAAAGAGTCAATGTTTGGGCTAGTATTCTTGGAAATGGTATTATAGGTCCTTTATTTACTGAAAAAAATTTCACATCTGATATTAATTGGGGTAGTCCTTCTAGAAGGCAAAAAAACTTTTTTTTTTCAAAGATATATTACAGTTAACATAGCTAAATTGTAATGGTCTCAAACTACATGCCTTTAAGAATATAAAAATATTTTTTTCGTAATTTTTAAAAACAAAATAACGGCATCGAAGCAATTAATGTTTTTCAAACAGTGGGTACTCTAGCGTCCCGTATAGTGAACCTACAACATTTAAAATAAAAAAGCCAGTTAATAAAATTTATAAATCGTCTTTATAGCAATTAAAAATAAAATAAATTAAAAACTATATGCAAGTTTAAAAAATAAAATCGATTTTTTTGTAAAATTTTTACTTATAAACACTAAAACAATATTTTGTATTAATAATTTTTAAATCGATTAGCTACAACAAGGAACTAATGTTATTTTATAAAAAAAAAGTGTAAATTTGAGCAAAATCGACTGATTAGATTTTGAGATAACAATTCCGGCAATTCCAAAAATGCATTTAATGTTTTAGTAGCGATAAAATTGAGAATTATGAATCATTATTGTGATTTACTAGCTATTCAGCAGTTTCAGCTTCATACAGCAGCTCTTCAGCCTTCGTGTATCATGCATTTGGAGCTCCCGGCTAACTTTCGGAGCTTCTTTCGAGCTTAGAAGCCTCCGTCGGCATTTAGGGTTATTCTACAACACATTTGACATGTTTTGAAATAATAAAAAAATCGATTTTCCTAACCAGTTATACTGGACCGCCCCCTTCTGCTAAAAAATCTTTAAGGACATAGTTGTTATTTATATTATCAGAATACTTACATATTATCAAGCATTAAAGACTTCCAATTAACATAAAAGCGAAATAATGACGTACATAAATAAAAATAAACAATTATTCTTATTCGTTCCACCCTATACACAGGTGCGTTTAATCTCCTTTGAAAGCCCTATTTGCACCTTCTTAAACGGTATCGGAGATCCTACGAGCCGCTGAACATCAATAACCACGGCAGCGTATGAAGTAAGAAAAAGAAAGGATATATATTAAACGGTAAAAAGAAAGAAAAAGAAATTGGAGATTTAAGCCGTGATTTGTGGGTGAGAATGAAAGGCTTAAGAACGAATGGACTTAATGGCGTATTTATATTTAAAAAAGGTTTAAAATGGCTACTTTACCATTATTTTGAAGTATGTAGCAATGTGGGTAATTAAATTTTAGATGCAGGTAATCGAATTAATCCTACCGCTTATTACTTTGGTTATTCATCTTCAAAAAAACTACTCTTAATTTTTTTCGATAAAACTGGGGTTTTCGAGATAAATCGGTTTTTCTGCGATGTAAAATGACACCTGTCAAAAATTAGGCACGACGAGTGTGGCTGAAAGTCCATTCCTGGCTTCTCTAATAATCTAAAACATCTAGAGGATGAGTTTTTCGCCATCAGTGGTAATTTATTTGTGTTCGTAGTAGTGTTTTACTAGCTTTGTTCAGAATATAGCTCTATTACCTGGTATTGGTGATTTCAATCTGAAACCAATAGGAATTACGTGAATTACGTTACTATTTCGAGCTTGTAGTAAAAGTAAACAGTGGGCTTCCTCCTTGGCAAGTTTGATCCTAATTTTTTTTTGCCTTTCGTTTTATCGCTCATACCGGGTTCGTACCATATACCTAACAACCTGCGATCGACGCTCACACCACACTACAGTAAGCTACCACATCGTTTCTTCATCCAACCCTTTGCGTCCACTGCTGGACATAGGCCTCCCTCATTCTTGTCCATTGTGCTCTATCTTGAGCGATTTGCATCCAATTTGTTGCAATTCTCTTGAGATCGTCAGTCTAACGAGTAGGGAGTCTTCCTCTACTTCTTTTGTCTAATCTCGGCCTCCATTCGAGTAATCTCTTCGTCCACCTTCCATCACTGATTCGGGCGACATTTGTAAAAATCTTCGACTACTTTAAGGATTTCCTCTCTGTCTGTTGAAAACTGATCATTCTTATCTTTCACTTGGATTATTTGTCTTGTTCCCTTTCTTAGTTTTCTTCTCAATACTTTCATACTTTTATTGTTCTCAATGGTATGCTCGATCTCTTCATGATTGTATTATCGCGTTTCTTGTCTAACAGCTTTGGATATTTCTTTATTTATTTTTTGTAGTTCGTCAGCTTTAGTGTCCGTTTCTCTTCCTCTTCTTTTCTGCATTAGTTGTCTGGTATTTTGGCTGAGCTTCTCTTCTTTTTGGGTTTTAGGACAAAATTTGTTCTGACTTTCTAGTAAGGCAGTTGTTAATTTATTATTTAGGTCATTAGCATCAGCTGAAAACCATCTACATCTCATGGTTTCATCCACAATCTCCCTTTGTTCTTCTTCTTGATCATCCTATATCTCTCCTTTTTTAAACATATTTCTATTTTACTTCGTACCATTATGATCGCTATTGATAACAAACCTGTTTAATACCGCAATGTCTTTAACTATGTGGTTCTTGTCGATAATAATGAAAACTATTTCGTTCCTTGCTCTTCCATCGGGATTTTGCCATGTCCATCTTCTATGTAGTTTCTTTTGGAAAAACTGTTCATTTGGTATAGTTCGTGTTGCAGCAGGAATCTTAACAGTATTTCACCTCGTTCATTTCTGCCGTCCGAGCCAAAGTTTCCCAGTGGCGTCTCTGTAGGGTTAGATTCCATTCCTATTTTGGCGTTAAAATCACCACATATAAAAGTAACATGGGCTTGTTGGTCTTCAAGAGCAGCTTTAATATCATCGTAGAATAGATCCACTTCTTCCTCATCATGGTCTGTTGTTGGTGCATAAACCTGGATTATTCTCAAGTTATATATGGTGACCAATCATTCTTGTGGAGAATTTCTTTAGTGATGCTATATTTGTTTCGTGGCGCTTGTGTATAATGAAGCCTGTACCTCCCACGGAATTATTGTCGTCACCTACGTGGTAAAAACTATGTCCGGATTTTAGTTTTAAAAACTGTTCGCCACTTCTTCTGACTTCGCTGAGACCGACTATGTCCCATTTAATGTTTCCTAGTTCGCATTCAAGTTCAGTAATTCTTTCATCTGATAATAGGGAACGTGCATTCTATGTTCCAATAAAAAGTGTCGTCTTAGTCGGGTGGCCTTTTACTGTCTTTGTCAATTTTTGTCCCCCCCCCCCCCCAGAATCCGTGGGAGAGACTGATAGGTTATCAGTGCAAGATTCTGGAGATGATCTCCTACTAGCCTGGGGTACTTTTGTTTATTCAACTGACATTTTCATAAGGAGTATTTAGCTTTAAAACACCGCGCTGGCTAGACGTGTTGGTGAGTGTTGGTTGAAGCCGCCTAATCTGGGTCCGACACTGTTTATAACCGCCCACTCTGGTCTAGTTTTGATCCGCATCTTTACAGACTACCAAAAATTCATAAAACGAACATACCTTTGAGGCCAATAACCAGCTCCAGAGGATCCCAACAAATGCACTGGCGAAGTTTCTTTTAAAAATCATACAATCTTTAAAAAGTAACACGAATACATATGTTAAAAGTTCCATACATTTCGTGGAGATTGATACTAGCATTAATCTAGAGTCAGCTAGATAGATTTTCTGATACAATCTACCTATCCGTAATATTTTTTTTTGATCTAGTGTTATATAAATAAAATAAATATATAAAATATTTTTAGTACTTTCCCTGTATTTTCAATCTTTTACATATCTTTTAAATGCCTATCTAGATTCTAATAAAATAATTTGGAAATATCTCAAGTGCGGAAACGGTTATCTCGAACAATCGAATTAAAAATTCATGGAAAGCCCTAAAACTGCCCTAACTACGCCGTATATCAAGACCAACCACCTGCCGCTTTTTTTTTTATCGTAGAACCGACACTTTTAATACTTTTAAGAGGTAGTTTTGGCTCTCTCGACTGGAACTTTAAACTCGAAGGTTTATCGTTGTTCGGAAAACATTGATAATGGAGTGAATGAATGGTTTCTATCGATAACCATATTCAAATCATAGGTAGTTTTGGTCAATAAGTCTTCATTTCAATAAATTTTTCATATCGTGGGAATAAACATTTTTCTATATGATGCTATATTTTCAGAATTAGGAAAATTAATTTGTATTTCATTAGTATATATATATATATATATATATATATATATATAAATCTCGTGTCACGATGTTGGTCCGCGATGAACTCCGAAACTACTTAAGCGATTTAGATAGCACACACACTGTGTAATTTGGTCCAACTTAAAAGATAGGATAGTTTTTATCTTAATTAATAATCTCAAAATTTTTAACCGACTTCTAAAAGAAGGAGGTTCTCAATTCGTCGACTATGTATTTTTTTATGTATATATACCGATTACTCCGGAACGGCGGAACCAATTTGAATGAATTTTTTTACGTTATATTCAGGAAATTGCTGCGGTGGTCCCATGTTTTTTTTGGACGAAATTATTGCAGTAAAATCCAAGATGGCGCTGACAATATGTCAGCCAAAAAAATAAATTTTGTCCGATTTTCTCCAAAATTGGTATGGGGACATTTTCGGGGTCGTACACAACGAATCTGAAATTATTTATTAAAATTTCAATATGGCGAATCCAATATGGCAGACAAAAAAAATTAATTTTGTTCGATTTTCTTCAAAATTGATATGGGGGATTTTTCGGGGTCAAATATAACAAATCCAAAATATTTGTAAAAAATTCAATATGGCGTATCCAATATGGCGAATAAAAAATTAATTTTGTCCAATTTTTTCAAAATTGATATGGGGGAGTTTTTGAGATCACATACTATGAATCTGAAATTATTTTAAAAAAATTAAATAAGGCGGATTAAAGATTCTGGATATCTCGATTTTGTCAAAAATCAGTATTGGGGGATTTTTGTTAGTGTTAATTTCGAATTCAAAATATTTTTTGAAAAACTCCCTTTGGCGAGGCATTTTTCGATTTTCTTCAAAACTGATATAGAGGGATCTTAAAGATGTAAATTATAAATTTAAATATATTTTTTCAGGATTCATGATGGCGAATCCAATCAAGGGGACTAAAAATTTTACATTTTTTGATTTTGTTCAAACGTAAGGCTGAATTGTTTTTGAGGATGTAAATAGCGAATATAAAATTATTTTAAGAAAATCTAATATATCAGATGCAATATGACGGTCTAGAAATTTTAAATTTCCGGATTTCATCCAAAATTGATACTAGGGGGCTTTGAAGGGTTTAGACTTCGAACATACCCCTGTAGAAGTAGCATAACGTCAGAATTAGGGCCCGATTGTTTGAACGCTGAATAACGTAATAATATTTTTATTTATATTTGAAAAAGTGTTGATAAACAGTAGATATTTAATTTCTTGGTACAGACATACCGATTTTATGCTATCCTTTTCTAATTGCATTATTTAAACGAGTATCATCGGTACGTCCTTCGAACATACCCCTGGGTACGTCAATTCTGAAAACAAAGTATGAATATATGGTTGCCTAAATTTTTATTATTGTTATTTTCAATATGTAAACAATCTAACAATACCGATAAAAATAAGTTTTTAAATCCTCTTTTTGTTAATATTAATTGTAAACTTCGCATTTATAGTAATTTCTAATACTTAAAAACACCGAAAAAAGTCACGACAAGCAATTAAACTGAAAGACGAGATAAGTAAATATGTTTACGTCTGTCAAACATCAAAAAAGCGTTTCCCCCACCGACCATAAACAGCCTTCAGACAAATCTATTGTTGTTTAAATCTAGAGTATGATCGAAGGGTTTAGATTTAGATTAGGTTAATACGTTAAAATTATATTTTATGAAATTTAATGTGGCGGATCCAATATGGTGGCTTGAAAATTATACCTTATTCGCATTTTTTTAGGTTTGGTTTTAGGGGGTTTTCTGGGTCGTGTATAATGAGTATGAAGTGAATTTATTACAACTATTAGGTTGATAAGATACACTATGAGGGACTGAAAATTTTAAATTTTCCGATTTTGTGTAAAATTGATATTGCGCGGTTCTTAGGATGTATACAAATTCAATATGCCGTATAAAATATATCAGGCTAAAAAATCTACGACTCAAGTTCTTTAAATATCGATATTGGAAGGTTTTGAGGCTTATATTACCAATCTAAAATTAATTTGAAATTTAAGATAGTGGATTTACTATGACAGACTAAATATTTGTTTGACACAATTTCACTGGTATTTGGAGAACTCAAAGAATCAAAGAATTTTTAGTGGTTTATTCTAGGGCGATTTACAACTTTGGATAAAATGGGTACTTTTTTGCCACTTTGGAGTCATTGCGAGGTACACTAATCTCAATTAGTACTTAGTTCAAATAATTAATGGATATCATAATTAATTCAAAAAATTTTTATAAAAAAATCCTTTCGAAAAGTAAAAATAACTATAAATTTTTATATGAAATTAAAATTGTTGAAGTCGGCGCCAAATTGTTTCTAAATGAACTAAATAACTACTAATATATATAAATTATGGTAAGAAAGCAATTACAAATAAAGTATTTTTAATCTGCTTATGTGTATGTGAATCACATTTTGTCAGCTGTTAGTTTGGCGCCGACTTCAAAAATTTTAACTTCATATAAAAATTTATAGCTATTTTTCACTTTTTAGCGCATTTTTAGAAGTCGATTCAATTTTTTTTATAAAAATATTATTTTCTTCATATCTTTGTCAAGACCTTTAAGCCAATTGCTAAAAGAATCACAAGTCATACAAGCCTTAGTGTTTGACATGTACTTTGTTGGCAAATTATTGACATTTTTAAAACAACGTGATTTTTGATATTTTCCGATGACCAGTGGCTTAAGTTTGTATGTCCCGGTACAGTTTGTTTCTACCAATCTGTTAAACGAAGTTTGCTGTCTTTCACACCATAACATTTATTTCCTTTGAATGTTAAGGTTTTTTCAAGTAAACATTTATAGAAAAGTTCGTATCCCTAGATCTGCTCTGCCAGTTTGTCTTTCCACTCATCACACATTTTGTCATCAACACTTGCACTTTCACCACATGTTTTCGGAAAAATAATTTCGTTTCTTCTCTTGAAATTTTGAAGCCACCCGTTAAGCAGCGCGCCCACTGAATCGGCTCGGCTCCGTCCGTTCCGTCCGCTTCAGTCAGAACGCCGATGACACCCGCTCACTGGCTCCGCACAATTCAGAATAAACAGTGATTAAAACTGCTTTAACCATTAGAGTTTCTAGAGCTGTTATTTTTGATGAAAAGTGAATAAAATGAGTAGTTTTTCCGACTCTGAAGAGGATATTGTTGTGGCTGCTCTAGCCTGTGTTGAAGCGGAAGTGGAGGAAAAGCGGAGAAGAAGATATTGGGTTCATGATATTTACCTTAAAAGAAAAGTTCACGGGGAATTTTATGATTTATTTCCAGAGTTGATGACCGACAATGAAAACTTTTTCAAATATTTTAGAATGTCTAGTATAAAATTTTATGAAATTTTAAATATGTTGCCGCTCAGGAAACAGAACACTAACCTTCGAAAATCGATTCCACCAGAGGAACGTTTAGTAGTTTCTTTAAAGTAAGTGTATTATATAGTCGAATTAATTAAATTTGACGTTTACATCACAGATTTTTGTAAGATAACTAATGTTTTTTGTCTATGACGTGAACGCCTAGACAATTTACTTCAAGTTTATTAGGCAACAACTATGTATAGAGAATATTATTATTATTATATATTCTGTATGCTTTCACGTTTTCTATCAATTCTTCGCCCGACATAGTAACAATACAAACACTACGTCTATACCACAGATTAAACTACCTCTTTCTATTTTTAAAATAGTCGAACGCTTTCAGACCTTTCGGTAATTTTTGCCCTCTTGAGAATAATCGAACACGCCGATGTTGAAAGCGCGGAAGCGTTCTGGCAGGTCCGAACCAGTGAGCGGGCTCTCATTTATTTACGTGTAAACCAAAACGGGCCGATTGCGTGGAGCCGAGCGGTCTGAACCGAGCCGAACCAGTGAGCGCGCTGCTTTACTAGCACGAAATTCTGTATGTTCTAATTCTACTGGGAAATACTGAGCCTTTTGCTGAAGGTAAGGGCCTCCGATTGGCACATTTTTGTCCCGGCACTTTTTAGACATTTCAAAACAGATTCCTCTACGTCCTTGAACTCGCATGATTTTATTTTTTTACTGTTTGCAATTATAGCCAATGTACTTGCGAGAATTTCGAACTCTTTAGTGATGCCTGATTTTTTCTTTGTAGAATTCTCGTCTGCATCCGTAATAATTTTTTGTTTCTCTGCGATAGTTAAGGGACACCTTTTTCGTTTTCCGGCCATTACAACTTTACATTAACAGTGACAAACGGCAGGATTACATTACTTCACATTAAACAACAGTGATTGTTTTACAAATCTAACCTGTCTGAACCTATCGAGACAAGAATTCTTGTGGAATTTTGTGTGATGGATTGATAGGATACGTTATGTTAAGGTTATAGATTGACAAAAATCGTTATACAGAGGTAAATTATACTTTCTACTTATATTCTGCAATGACTGAAAATTCATGATAAACAGGTTTTTAACAAAAGGTATTCATAACGTAAAGATATATTTTGCATTAACTCTTACGGGCAGTTCTAGGGGATTTCGAAAAATTGGTTAAATCGCGGAAATCGTTATATTGAGGTTCGTTATACTGAGGTTCCACTGTATAATTAACCAGCATGGCAAGCACAGAAGAATCATCTACTGCAAATTTCCATTCACAAGAAATTCCAACCCCAGACTAAATTTCATACATATTTAAAATGTCACACGCGCGTCTTGCAATTAAGCTTTTTCTAAAACTCATACGTTTTTCCATAATTTATGTTCTAACACGAAAAAACGTAACAGCAGGGAAATACCAATTGAACGTAAAGTATTTTATCACAACGGTTAAATGCACGATATGGCGTGGCAAAAAAGCGAATGAAATCATTTGTACTGCGCCATTCATAATTTTTATGGCATTTAATACTGAATAAAGTGATAAACGGGCAGCAACACCTGTTGTGGATATAAGGTCTTAGTTTAATGCGAGAAAGAAGCAATAAGAACTGGGTAGTTTTCAAAATGTTTAATGGCATTTTATATCCAGACTAGTCATAACTGGACTGATCAAAACTTGGCTGGCCTAACAGAAAATTTTGTCACTAATTTACCAACATTATTTAACTTTCAAGTTATTCTCAGTTAATGGTTAATAATGAAGGGTTTAAATTGACAGATGCGAGCAGTAACTCAATCGAATTTTGTATCTTAAAAATAAAAGAATGAAAAAATCGTTTTCTTTTATTACCAAATTTTGTTTATCCTCGGGAGACACCCATTTCTTTTATTATCTCCAAGGATTTATCTATAGGTTCTTATTCTAAACTCATGGTCTTTATTATTTAAGGTTGACAAGAAATAATAGCATAAATAGCATAAATCCATGGAAATTAGATAAAAAAAGAGCTGTTTTGTTAACAAAAATGTAACATTGGTTTTTTTGCTGGAATGTGTTCATTTCGGCATCCTATAAAACATATCTCGATGGTAACCCTGAAAGACATGTGCAAAAAAAATGGCGGAGCAAAAATGGTCACGATTTTCGGTTTTTTGAGTTTATGGCGCCACTAGTTATCGAGATATATATTTTTTTTGACAAAATTTACGGTTTTTGTTTTTCTAAAAAAAAAACATTTATTAATAAATTACCGTTTTAAAATTTAACATAATTATAGGTATTATCGTCCTAAAAAAGTGTGTCAAACTCGGAATCTGTGAGTTTTTTATTTTCCGAGATATTCTATGTCAAAGTTGAAAATTCAACCTCAATTTTCCTCTTCCCTAATTAAGATACAATGCCCAATTTTATTGGAAATGGTTTGTATTGTTTTACATTTTGAAGATTTATTAAATTTTTTTTTTTTTCAATCGTGGGCCGAGAAATTTTGCAAAAACCAATCTTTTGCATCAAAAAAATTGCGATAACTTTTCACCGGATGGAGATGGAGATTTTTTTAATGCGTGCATTGGATTTAAATGTATTTTTTCCGATCTCAAAAAAAATTTTTTTGAATGAAAAAAACGTTTTTTTTTTTCAAAAATTCATAATGGCGTGGCAAATGAATATTAAGGGCTCAAATTTGCAGAAGATGCTTTTTAATACTTGTACTTAGCTGGGAATTTTTTGGATCCAAGAAATACACTTCCATACAATATGGGAACCTTCGAAAATCGAGAATAGCTGCTGCAGGCCGCTGTCGGCGGGTTACCGTAGTTTAGGCGCATTATTCATTGGCGCTTCAAGAAAACTTATGCAGCACAAGTAATATTTATAACATTGGTGTGGTTTTATTAATTTATATGACAGTAACAATTTGTTTAGTCATATTAATTATTAATTTGTTTATTAACAAAATTTTTACAAAAAATTATAGAGAAAATCAAATCAATTATATATTTTTTTTCTTTAAATTATTATTACCTAATAGTTTATTAACAAAATTTTTACAAAAAATTATAGAGAGAATCATACAAATATTCAATTATATATTATATATTACACTGTTTTTTTTTCCGTTATATTATTATTACCAAATAGTTTGTTAACAAAATTTTTACGAAAATTTCAGAAATTTCTGAACTGTACAGATTTGTGTGAGCACTGTGATGGACAGTATGATAATTGCTCTGAAAACTTTATTTCCTGCCATTTGGAAAACGATGATGACAATTCAGAGGAAATTAATAATATTGTGAGAATGATTTTGACTATGAAAATGTTAATAATGATGAGAATGATGTGTACAATGAAATTGAGAATAATGATGGAAATGGAATGTGTGATGTAAATGAGAGTAAAATTGCGAAGATGAAATGGACGCCGATTGCATAAAAGTAATAGAAAAAAAAGAAAGATGAATGTATAATTGATATATTGTATTTGGATGATTTTCGCACGTAATTTTAATGTGTTATTAAATATTTATATGACATATTATATATTATTATTATATTTTTATATGATTTACCTATAGAAATTTTCGTAAAAATAAAAAAAAACTATTAACTATTAACTATAAGGTAATAATAATATATAGGAAAAAAAACAGTATAATATATAATATATAACTGAATATTTGTGTGATTTTCTCTATAATTCTTTGTAAAAATTTTATTAACTAACTATTAGATAATAATAATATAAAGGAAAAGAACAATAGAATATATAATCTATAACTGAGTATTTGTATGATTTTCTCTATAATTTTTTGTCGAAATTTTGTTAATAAACAAATCAACAATTAATATGACCAAACAAATTGTTATTATCATATATATATATATATATATATATATATATATATATATATATATATATATATATATATATATATATATATATATATATTAATAAAACAATATCAATATTATAAATATTACTTGTGATGCATAAGTTTCCTTGAAGCGCCAATGAATAATGCGGCTGAACTATGGTAACCCGCCGACAGCGGCCTCTAGCAGCTATTTTCGATTAGATTCGGCCCAATTTTCGAAGGTTCACAGATCGTTTGGAAATGGATTTCTTTGATCCAAAAAATTCACAGGTAAAGTACACGTATTAAAAAGCATCTTCTGCAAATTTGAGCCCTTAATATTCATTTGCCACGCCATTTTGAATTTTTGAAAAAAAAAACGTTTTTTGCATCCAAAATATTTTTTTTTTGAGATCGGAATTCCAATGCATGAATTAAAAAAATTTTTATCTTCATCCGGTGACAAGTTATTGCAATTTTTTTGGTGCAAAAATTGGTTTTTGCAAAATTTCTTGGCCCACGATTGAAAAAAAAAATTTTTAATAGATCTTCAAAATTTAAAATAATACAAACAATTTCCATCAAAATTGAGTATCTTTATTAGAAACGCGGAAAATTGAGATTGAATTTTCAACTTTGACATCGAATTTCTCGGAAAATAAAAAACTCACAGATTCCGGGTTTGACATACTTTTTTGGAATGAAAATATAATTACGTTAAATTTTAAAACGGTAATTTGTTAATAAATGTATTTTTAAAAAACAAAACGAAAACCGTAAATTTTGTCGAAAAAAAATATATATCTCGATAACTAGTGGCGCCACCTATAACTTATATTACATAAATCGATAGGCTTTTTAATTCTCTACAACTTTTGTTTGAAATATTTTTCGATATAACTTTTACTTTTCGAGATAAACTCAAAAAACCGAAATTCGTGATCATTTTTGGTCCGCCATTTTTTTTTCACAGGTCTTTCAGAATTACCATCGAGATATGTTTTATAGAATGCCGAAATGAACACATTCCAGCAAAAAAAAACAATGTTACATTTTTGTTACTGACGAAAGTCTATGTCTTCAATATATTTTCCTTGGTGTGTAAAATTATTATCTGAGTGAAACTGAATCATTTCTAAAAACTGTTTTTTCTTTTTATTTTGTTCATTACCAATAACTTTAACGTTGCGAAAATCAAACATATACTTCTCATTAATTACATGCTCAGATAAGACACACGTATTCTTACGCAATCTACAATCACTCTTATGCCTTGTTAATCTATCTCTTAAAACAGTGGAGGTCGACCCTATACTTCAAATTTTGCACATTTGAAACAGCCATTTTAACAGGTTTTTTGCAATAACTTACAAACAAATTATCCGATTAGGATGAGCCTTAGCTCATTTTGTTATATATGCAGGGTGATTCAAAAATCGATCGCGAAACTTAAGGGGGTGATTCTACTTGACAAAATAAGGGTAGAGCTTCATATAATTTTTTTTCAAAATGTCATTCGTTTTCGAGTTACAAGCCGTCCAAGTTCAAGTTTTTATTTTTTGTTTTTTGAATTACTCGCTTACAGGAAAACCGATTTGACTAATATTTGAAAGATAGGCTAAGTCTTCTGCGCTTCATCATTTTAGTAACAATTCACATTGATTGTTTGCCGCTAGAGGGCACTTTACCTACATTGAAAATTGTTTTTTTGTCATAATTTTTTAGTGTTGACAGCTACAGTAGTTTTTGGCATAATTTCTGAAAGACTGATGCCAGGCCTTTAAAAAAGGTGCTCTTTATTTACATCGCTAAACCCAACGGTTTAGACGTAAATCACCCTTAAAAATTAAGTGGTAAATTTACTTTTCTCATTTCATTACCACCAGCTACCAGGTAAATAGCTATCAAAGTATACTAGAGCTGTCAGTTTAACATCAAATAAATTCGCTTTTTAAACTATTTAATTTATAATCTTAAAATAACTAATAATGGCTAATCAGTAAATATTCATATTATGGATTATTGCGATATACATTTAATTGATAAAAATTAATGAAACAGTACTAAACAAACTAAAAAAGATTCTCAAAATGCCCCCCATTTTCTTCCATACATTTCCTAACACTCTTCAAAAAATGTCGCCTAACTCGATGAAAAATTTCTGGTGTTTCTTTAATAATTTGGCACTTTTCGATTATCCTGAAGCGAAGATCCTCGACGTTGATTACTGGAATATCGTACACCAATTGTTTCAAATGACCCCAAAAGAAAAAATCCATAGGATTAAGGTCTGGTGACCTCGCTGCCCATGCCAATGGTCCACTTCGTCCTATCCATCGCTCAGGATACGTTGCATTCAAATACTGTCGGACACGTATACTAAAGTGGGGCGGAGCTCCGTCTTGGAGGATCCACATGTTGGCCCTTACTTCCAATGGCACATCTTCCAGATACAATGGGAGACGATTTTGGATAAAATCTAAGTATACGTCACCAGTTAATGGGCCATCAAAGAAATGAGGACCAATAAGGTAATCTCCTATTATCCCTGCCCACACATTTAGTGAAAATCTACGCTGATGTTTCGTTTCTACCACATTGTTTGGGTTCTCGTAAGCATATGTGTGGATGTTGTGTAGATTTGTTATGCCATCACGAGTGAAACCAGCTTCGTCAGTGAATAATATGACGCCAATTAATCGATTATCGTGTTCATACTTAGCTAGGATCTGATTGCACATTTCCAACCGTCTCGGCCGATCATCGTCATAAAGAGCCTGCACCTTTTTTGAATGAAACGGGTAGAGTTGTTCTTCTCTTAGTATCCTCCATGAACTAGCCTGACAGAGCCGCACTTCATTCCCAATTTTTCTAGTACTAATACCTGGATTATCTACAATAATTTCAAGCACTCTTTCTTCTTGTTGCACGTTTCTAGCAGTTCTAGGTCTTCCCCTATTTCCATTATAACTTTTAAAGGAACCACATTCCGCAAGCCTCCTGTGCACACTGGAAAATGTTTGAGCATGAGGGATATTTCTTTCCGGATAACTCTCCATATAATATCTTCTTGCCAACTCTGCATTACCATTTGCTTTTCCATAACAAAAATGGATATCACAATATTCGATATTTGAATATTGGTGATTAGCCATTATTAGTTATTTTAAGATTATAAATTAAATAGTTTAAAAAGCGAATTTATTTAATGCTAAACTGACAGCTCTAGTGTACTTTGATAGCTATTTACCTGGTAGCTGGTGGTAATGAAATGAGAAAAGTAAATTTACCACTTAATTTTTAAGGGTGATTTACGTCTAAACCGTTGGGTTTAGCGATGTAAATAAAGAGCACCTTTTTTAAAGGCCTGGCATCAGTCTTTCAGAAATTATGCCAAAAACTACTGTAGCTGTCAACACTAAAAAATTATGACAAAAAAACAATTTTCGATGTAGGTAAAGTGCCCTCTAGCGGCAAACAATCAATGTGAATTGTTACTAAAATGATGAAGCGCAGAAGACTTAGCCTATCTTTCAAATATTAGTCAAATCGGTTTTCCTGTAAGCGAGTAATTCAAAAAACAAAAAATAAAAACTTGGACGGCTTGTAACTCGAAAACGAATGACATTTTGAAAAAAAATTATATGAAGCTCTACCCTTATTTTGTCAAGTAGAATCACCCCCTTAAGTTTCGTGATCGATTTTTGAATCCCCTGTATTTAGTTTCGGCCATTACAATAAATAAATTTTCTGGTAACTTTCTGATCACTGAAATTTTCGACTCACTCAAAGCAGAATTGCCCTACTGGCTTTTTTCATTATACTGTGATTAATTTCTTAATTTCAAAAAAAAAAAGTTTCCAATTTTTTTTCTCCTGAAGACAAATCGTCAAATTATTAATTATAAAAATCAAAGACAGTGTCCTTGGTCGCTGCTTGTGGTCGTTCCACCCACTTATGGACATCGGTCCTCGAATCTCGGGTTCAGACGGAGTTTTTGTCGCACATGCTTCAAGAGAGACGCCAGTGAGTCACCGCTCTTTATTAGTTGCCTTTTCTGTTTACGCACCATGCGACGTATATATTTTAAAGGCGGTATTGTTGGCAAAGTATTGGTAATATTTTGTCGTGGGAAACTGACCTATTAAAATGGTTTTAATTGAATAGTAGTATCCTTTTAGTTCGGTTAAGAAAGCAATATTTAAAATAAGGTTAAGTTACCATAAAAGTCATTCAGGAGTTCACGAGTTTCAATTTTTATTTGAGGCTATACGAATAATGATATTTTTATTTGGATTGAAAATTAAATAAAAATATTGGAAATAATTTAAAAGCTTGACAACTTCTGTTTTAACGGATTTTAGAAATTAAAGAGAAAATTTTGTTTCGCCACATTAGATTTTATGCAAATGAAAAAATAATCTTGTAGTTTTTCGACAAGGTAATATTCACAAAATGTATGTTTTTATTTATAGTCTATTCAAGAACTAGAGAGGGTAATATCTTATTTTTGACCTTTTTTTTGCAAACTACCTGTGTTCTTTAGTCCAGCGTCTTTGACAAAATCTGTTAGATATATGTTTTTTTTTATAGGAATGGGTCAGAAATTTTATAATCAAAATATCGGTCTATAATAATATACTATTTGGGTTGGATAACAATAGATATTTAGAAAGTATAAAGTTTTAAAACACATTTTAATCATTGTCATAGGCGTCAGAAGGAGATTTATTTTATAACCAAGTATTTATTGCATAGAATATTATTTCGGTCCTAAGCTTAAAATCTTCGAACATACCCCTGTAGAAGTAGCATAACGTCAGAACTAGTGTCTACGATTTTCCTTTAATTTCTTGTTCTTGGGCGCCAGCTAGCTCAAGCTAACAATTAGACTCACTTATAGGAATATTAGTGAAGTTAAACACTCCCACCCAGTCGTAACTTTTTATTGATTCACTTTTAAACAATAATAAAACAAAAAAACAAAACTTCTTCAAAATAAAAGTTTAAAACTCACGCTTTTATTATTCGATCCGCCGTTCTCCAAAATCACCACTTGTTCTGGCTTTTTCCGAATGCCGGTGGCGCCATCTCTTAGCATCTTATCAAAGATATATTTATAGGGTGATTATACAAGTTTCGACGACACTAGGGCCCGGTTGTTTGAACGCTGAATAACGTAATAATATTTTTATTTATATTTGAAAAAGTGTTGATAAACAGTAGATATTTAATTTCTTGGTGCAGACATACCGATTTTATGCTATCCTTTTCTAATTGCATTATTTAAACGAATATCATCGGTACGTCCTTCGAACATACCCCTGGGTACGTCAATTCTGAAAACAAAGTATGAATATATGGTTGCCTAAATTTTTATTATTGTTATTTTCAATATGTAAACAATCTAATAATATTTACCGATAAAAATAAGCTTTTAAATCCTCTTCTTGTTAACATTAATTGTAAACTTCGCATTTATAGTAATTTCTAACACTTAAAAACACTGAATAGAGTCACGACAAGCAATTAAACTGGAAGACAAGATAAGTAAATATGTTTATGTCTGTCAAACATCAAAAAAGCGTCTCCCCCACCGACCATAAACAGCCTTCAGACAAATCTATTGTTGTTTAAATCTAGAGTATGATCGAAGCTCAAAATGTTGTTATAATAATTTTATTTTATTCCTAATGATTACTTAATAATTCACATACATTACAACATAGAGATAATTTTGCCCTATTTGACACAAATCACAACTGAATTTTTATTATTTTTAATTTTGGCATAGAAACCGTTTTAAGTACATTCAGCCTTATTGTCTCAGAAAATTTTAAGTTATAATTTAAATATTTATAAAATATCCATTATCATAAATACAAGAAGTTAAACATATATAAAATAATAAATTCATCCCTATAATATTAAAATTTTTTGGGGCTATCGGTCATTTTATTATTAATTAAAAACACTTTTAGGGCATTTGAAGCTTCAGTTTATTTATTTCTTAAACCATCTGCAGAATTACAATTAAACACTAAAACGGGATTCAAATGTAATTAATTTCTATATGTTATAGTTAAAATTCGATTTACTTATTTTTATTTCTATTGCACTGACATCTTAATTTAATTTACTTTATTATATGGAAATCCGATAGCCCCAAAAAAATAAAACACACTTAGAATAAAAAAAATACAACAATAATATATATATATATATATATATATATATATATATATATATATATATATATAAAATTAAAGAGTGAGATACACTAAAATAAAAATAAATAAAAAAAATATATAAACAACATTAAAAAAAAATTAATTATAATTGATTCCACTATCTCTGCCCTGGTTTAACGATTTTGGAATAAATATGGAAGCCATTTGTTTTGGGTATTTCACTGATCTCAAATAATATATAAAAACAAGCGCAAACAAGATATATCACTAAATACATACTGTAAGGTGTACTTTTCGCACTGACAGAAAACTAAACTATATGAAATTTTATTGTTGCAGTAAATTTATAAAAGCTTATAATATTTAAATATAATTAGATTTATGGCAGTCCTCAGTTACCTGCGGCACTGGAGCAAGTAAGTCGGAGGTTTTATTACTCTCTCTAGTTCTTGAATAGAGTATAATCATTTCATTGTTGATTTAAATCATTTTTTCTATATAATTTTTACCTGTCAGTATTTTTATACAGTAAGTAAATCATTTAAAGATTTGTTTACAAACACTTCCTGTAAGAGTTAGTTTTTATTCTGACGAGTACATTTCGATTCCAAGTTCGTCATATTTTTATGTTGCGAATGTTAACAGAACGCAGTTTTAAACTGTCGAGAATATTAACCCATTATTAAATAAATATTTAAAGAAAAAACAGATTTAAAACAATTGCATTAAAATTAATTGCCTATATTCAAGCAGAGAAAAAAAAAAGAATATATAGAAACAGTTTATTTCCTGCAAATACAACTCAGGTCCTCGATCCATACGCGTTTCGACCACCTCATGATATCGTCAGTGGAACTGTATAGAACCGAGAGCAACTGCAATATAAAATACAAATTCCAAAGAATGTTGCTAGGATATTAAAAATTTGTCGACTTCTATGTTAGACTGAAAAATATCATCAGTGGAAACCACATGTACCCATTCATCGAAGTAATGTGAAATTGTAAAAATGAAAATTTCAGTAAGAAATAAAAGCTATCTGTCGATTTGATACAGCTCCACTGACTAGGCCATGTGGTGGTTGAAATGAGCGAGAGTAGATGCTTTACCCTTATAAAAAATAAGGGATGATATTCTTGTAGACGAAAATACATTAGTTCAACATCATTTCAAATAACAAGTAATTTCCATTTTGTTTTGTAAAGATATCTAGAACTTGAGATTTAAGAAAAAAAAAGAATTTTGGGGATAATTCACCCTCTTTTACTAGTTATTTTTAGAAACCTCAAACACGTCAACTTAAGTTACTTATGGTATTCGTAAAAAAATATTTTCAAGCAATTATATTAAATTTCGTAATTTTTAGAATTAAATTAATTACGCGAATACATGGTTTGCCCTTATAAAAAATAGGGGATGATATCTCTAATGGTGAAAACGCCATAGTTTAATATAATTTCGAACAACAAGTAATTTTCATTTTGTTTTGTAAAAATATCTCGCCTAGAACCTGAGATATTTCAAATATACTATTTTTAGGGTGGAACTTTAGGGGTGGTTTTCACCCCGTTAAAATGAATCTACGCAGATAAAAAATACTTGTTTCTTATTTTTGTATCCTCTACAACATATCGAAGTTTCATTAAAATTGGAGCCGGACACTTCAGGTATCTTCCTTGTTAGAAAATTAAGGAGTGTACGGGGTGTCCCATTTTCGAGTTATTAGCATCTCGTATTTCCGTTATGCGTTAATTTATCGAAAAGCTAAAAACTAATTTCTATAGAGTTTTTTATGTACAGTTCAGTGGCGTAGTCAGGTTTTTTCTAAAAAGTTTAGTTTTTGAGATATTAACCAAACTTATGATTTTTTAAATAGGACACCCTGTATATTATTTTAGATATTGATTAAGTATAATTTAGGCTTTTTAAAAATATATGATGTGTTTCTTTATTTTAAAAAACAAAGGTCAGAATTCGATATCACTACATAGTATAAAACAAAGTCGCTTTCTCTGTCCCTATGTCCCTTTGTATGCTTAAATCTTTAAAACTACGCACCGGATTTTGATGCGGTTTTTTTCAATAGATAGAGTGATTCAAGAGGAAGGTTTATATGTATAATAACATCCATTAAATAGTGGAGAAATACTGTTATTTTTGAGGTTTCTAATGTGATGTCGTTAATTATCATATTTTTTTCCGCTTACATTGCAAACGCAGGCTGAACCCTACGAGATTTATCAAAATAATGTACTAATTATTTGTACACATTGAAAAGGTCTACAGAAAACTCCGCGATGGTATATGTCTATCTCTCATGGATATCCCACAATAACATTTTTTTGTCATTTACTTTTTACGACAAATAATGGCAAATTTTGAAGCGATTTTAACCAATACAGCATTAATCCTTATCCAATTAAATAGCTTAAATACATTATTGATTTAATATAGATCTATATAGTCCTAAGCACAAGATTTAAATGAATATTTTCGAAGATATTACAACACTATTTCTTTGATAATAACTCCTATACCCTCTAAAAGTGTGGAAAATGAGGCACCCCGTACAAAATCGCATAAAGCACCTGCAGGAAGATATACATAGGCCAAACTAACAGAAGACTATCGGCACAACTAGATGAACACAAAGTGATCATAAAAACTAAAGACTAGTCCTTTTTTCCATCCCTTTTTCAAGCTGGCTAATAATTCCTATAACAAGAATTTTCTAGATTAGAAATATCAAGAAATTTACAAAAAAAAATTGAGAAAGAATGAAAGTGAAACATTAAAGGAATTGATTTCATCCCACTATCTCCATTTTCAAATAAGTAAAGAGGAAACGTGGACACTTGTCGAAAATGGGTACATTAAGGAAATTAGTTTTTTATCTCTCCGCTTTTTTTCATCTCTATCAAACACGCCATATATGCAATTTAATATTTTACCATTTTTGTCGAGGTATTTGTATTACGTAATGCTATAGATACGAAATTACTATTATTAATGGTTTTATTACATTCGGTGCATGCAAAATGCTCGTTAACACTTTAAAATTAAAAAAAAAAAACAATTTTGTTTTCATGGTCTGTCAGCAACGCACTTTTCAAAACATAATACAACCAATAAGTTACATTAAAGTCCAAGCGCCAACATTACTTACACACCTAATTTTTCCTGCAAAAGTGTTGCACAAAAACGAGTTTCGCAAAATTATCCCCGGGGGCAAAATCGGCTTTATGCGACGAACGGAGACTTTAAAAGGCCAGTCTAAGAAGATAAAGCATCAGATAGAGAGTTTCTTGACAGTGACTGCTCGCATATTATAATCGCGTGTCTAACACTGTAATTCTTGTGATCACGTTGCCGTGGTTATTTATGAGAGATTTTGCCGACATCGGGGATTTTTTCGTTTTTGTCAATCTGGCTGCACGCAAAATATACGGGGGAAAAATTTGTAGGTTAAGATATTTATTATAAAGGGTGCAATTCAATGAGTACCTTAGTAAAAGTATATCGAGAACTAACAGATTTTTTTAATAGTTTTCTACTTTTCGAAAATTTTTTGCTACAAGCTGAATTACGGAAGACTTCAGCAAATACAACTGAAATCTGGTTAGAAATCAAATTGATTTTAAATTAATCTGCTATAGGTGCAGGAACATTATACTCTCTGGCAGTTTGACTATAATCTACATGTATCTTTTCTTCCCTAAAAATTAAGAAAACCTTGATATCATGGAAAGCTTCGAGTAAATTAAACATTAAATTCATGAGACAACAAATACATAAGCAATGAGTTTAGATGTGATAAAGACTTAAGAGAAACCGTGGACAAACGAGATCGAAGAAAGACAACTGCCTCAATTCTATAAAGAAATACACTATTGGACAAAAGTAGAACAATCAAGTGTTTATATTCCTTCCGTGAAACACTATGCAGTATTGTTTGTTTGAAGGTCATAGACAACGATATTTCTTGCGAAGTAGTAGATATCTGTTGGACTTCCATTGTCCTTATTTTTTTGTTGAATATCACGACGTTTCGGCTAGTAGTTATCTCTAGCCGTTTTCAAGTGAAACTAAATAAATCCCTTAGCTACATGGCTATTTATACTAAAAGTAAATGCAGTGGAATGTGACTGAGATGGGTGCAGTCATGCCTGCTATGGCAAAATCTCATTTTTATGCTGCATTTAGTTATAGTTTACAATTATTAAGAAGTGGTTTCCACACTTCTCTTATATCTAGAGATGGTTTACTAAAACAACTCGGGTTCTGATGTATATCCGGGGCTTCTTTGAATTTCCGTTTTCTCCAATGTTGTTCTCGGTGTAGTATTTTAGCTTCAGACCATTTTATGTGGTGTCCATGAGTCCAGGCATGGTTGGCCGCACCAGATTTTTCTGTTTCTCCTCGAGATCTGCATTTTTGGTGTTCTTTGATTCTTACGTCAAGAGGTCTCTTTGTTTCGCCAACGTAGGAATTGCCACATTCACATGGTATCTGATATACACAGTTCTTCATGTCCCTCGGAGTTGTTGGTTTGACCCTAGTGAGCCGACTTATTTGAATTGAAAACAACGTTGATTTTATATCGTTTTCCTATCCTTCTAAGTTTTTCTGACATGCCTTTAACTTAGGGGATGTTCAATACTGGTTTTCGTTCAATAAATTCAATTATTATACTTTTAACATACACACAAAACTACTTTCAAGGTATGTACTATTTTATAATTTTCACTATTTTAACCTGTTGTATTGTTTTAAATTTTAAGCTTTAAGACTATAAAATCTATTTTATTTTTATTAATTTTGATTTAATTGTAAATATCAATGTAATGTGTAATTACTGTGACATATGTTTATTAAGAAAAAATTTGTAATTTGTAGAATTAAAATAAATATACCAGCTCTTTGAAGAAGCTTACTATGTAGAGCGAAACGTTAGAAAAATTGTTGTCCTTTGTTTCTCCAATGGAAAAACCTATAACCAAGAAAATATTACAAAAAAGTATTTAACAAAACGTTTAAGATACAAAAATATATAATGTGCATAGGTATTTTCTGATTTTCAATCCGTTCGTCAGTAGAATAATCTTTACGACGTTTCGCCAACATCTCATCAGGCATTTTCAGGTGATGCTTCCTCTAGAAGCAACTCCAAGCCCTTTTATTTCCATACAATACTAAATGTTCCACTCAAATTTGTTTCTGATATTACGAAGCATCTCCAAAGTTATTCTCTGGCATTCAGTTCTGATTCTTTGGCGAAGATCATCTATAGATTCAGGTTGAATGCAAAACACCTACTTTTAAGGTGTTCTCAAACAATAGAATCCAAAGGATTTAAATCAAGAGATCTACCGGGCAACTGAACCTTTTCTGCCAGTTCACTAACCAGCAAATCCATTATCCAAAACTCTGTAACGGCAGGTACAGTCCAAAGATTCCCTATGTTGCTAAAACTGAAGACCAGGAATGTGAAAATGGAGACTGTTTTCATTTACTTATGTTGTTAATGGATCAATGGTATTTTTCAGTATGTCTAAAATTTCCTGGAGTAAAATGCGGTTTTACTATCTAATTTCCTAGTATTCCAGTCTATATATTAAATTTTTGGGGGTTAAATCAACACCGACAGTGTTTGTTTACATTACATTTTAGGTAAAAGAAATACTTGTTGGAAAAATAAATCTTAGAAGATAAATTGGTAATGTCTCGTCAAAGTCATCTTCATTAAGTGTATGATGTAGTTTGAGTTTAGAGAGAAGATTTTTGCTTACATTGAACATTCAGAGGAACGGGATATATCTGAAAAAGTACCTAACATTTTGGCTATTATTTACAGCTACAGCTTCATTTCGTATTTGTCGCTCTGGATAGCAACATACCGGTGGTTCAAATGTTCCTCCGGATGAAACTCATTAAATAAATATGCTGTAGTGCTGACACAGCTGTTATCTTAAAAGTAATCTTTACACAGAAAAAAAAAATCACACTGGTCTAAAAATTCTATTTAGAGTAACTACACCAAGACAGCTATTTTTTTGAAAATATTAGTGACAAATCCTCAGAAAATGAATGTTTAATATATAAAAAGTTTCAAGATATCACAAATGTATTTGACATTAACTTATTCGTATTATTTTAATAGGATTGCGCACAGTATTGAAACAGTGTTAGATTTATTATCAACTCTTTTTTTAAAATTAACAGAAATTTGTTATCATTAAAAATTAGCTTTTAAATATAGTATTTACCCCCAGGGGGAAATTAATAATCACTAGAGGTGTCTGTCTTTAAAAAATAGGTACCTAAGAGAGAAAGTGCGGATAAAAATTGCACCAAAGTTAACAGCTTCGAATCGAATAATTCACCAAATTCGATTGGTCAAAAACTACCAAATAAATCAATAAAAACAGAATTTGATGGCTTGAGGTACAACTTGATATTCCTTTTCATTTTTAGTGATGAAATTCACCCCGTCAAATATGTAAAACTGATAATAGGAGCAAAAAGTGTTCCCCTTAAACATAAAATTGACGTGTCCGAGCATTTCATGACCGACATTCTTTTAAAAACCCTGCCACCTAGTGCGTACTTCTTGTTGGGACACCCTGTGTTTAATTTATTGCTCAATTTTCACTAGAATCCATAAACTTATTCCATCCAGTCGTTGACTCGCCCTGTACAAAACGTAACTAAAAGAAAACTTTATTTTACAACTCTGCGCGCGTTATATATTTATATTGTATTATCTTTATTCGCATAGATACAAGTTAAACTAGATCTTGTAAATCAAGCTCTAGCAGACACACGCTACATCCTTTAAACCTCTGTATTTCACCTAAATAAACCATCCACTGTGTAAGATAAACAGCAGCGTTAATCCGTTAACGACATACAAATGACTTTTGATTTTTTAACCATGAATCTGTTTTGCTCGGCCTCAAAGGTAAGTACTTCAAAGGAGTCTGTAAACGATTTATAAGTTCTCGAAAAAATTTATTATTATTTTGGTGTTCTTAGAAATATTGCTCGTTCAGAAACATATTAAGATATTATAGTTTGTTTATGTTATCATTCTTTTAAATGTTACTTTTAATTAATTATAGATTTGTTTATGTATTTGTACAACCAGATGATAGAGTGGTTCTTTGAACTGATTAAGCTGTTAAATTCTTTTTCCTTTGGGAAATTCTGTCCGAAATGTTTAAGCTGAAAATTTTTCAATATTTAAATTGTTAAAGTACTTTTAATTTGATTTTAAAGGTTCTCATTTTGTTTATTCATCCAATGTACAACTAGCTTATCAACAAAAAAAATAAATACTTGTTGCTGATTATCACTTGCTTAAAATGTCGATACTTGGTTTATCTTATGAAAAACGACACTGGAAATTGATAGACTCTTCGCCAACGTGTTAGTTGGCATCTTGTGTGCGTTTTTTGAAAGTAAGCTAAGAAATTTATGCGTGTAGCGTATTTTGAATGTCATAACGTATGTATTGATGTTGGATCCATTGGTTGCTTTTCAAGAGCCACTGGTGATGTCAATTTGTCAGTTTGGGATTAGGCGTCGTGTTGATACAGTATCTACTGATACTGTGATCCATATATATATATATATATATATATATATATATATATATTCTTTTTTGCATTATTGGGGATAGGTTTCAATACTGGGCTGTTATAAAAACAACATGTTTTGACCTTTCGCCTTTTGTTCAAGACATTTTCTAACAGTTTTTTTTATTATGTTATTTTCTTTAATCTAATAATAATGTCATTTCTTTCCCTTAGTCAAACAACCTAAAAATTAAAATACGTACATTTTATTTAAAATCTTATACATTAACAGAAAAAGTTAAAAGACAATTTAGAAATTTTTTTTTAAAACTTATTTTATAATAAAAAACTTTATATAATTTTTAAAATATTAAAATTTTTACAAAAATATTTAGGAATGCACCTTGAGCTTGCTATTTCTACTTCGATACTGAAAGGTAAACTGTACCGATTGTGGTGTTGAAAGAACAATTCTTTTCTTTCTTAAATTATTCTTTTCATAAATTATTTTTTAAATCATTACTTATGAAGTCTTTGTTTTTTTTTAACTGATAACATTCAAATGCTCTAAGAGGATATTCCCATTCATTGATTTTTAAGAGGGTATATCAATTTTTAATAAGATTTGTGTAAATGTGGCTTAAGTTACGGTCGGTTCTGTCATTAACTGCATTTTTTTTATTTCCATCATCTCCTTTACATTCAATTTGTTGTAATTATGGTCACGTTTAAGTATTGTTGTATTATTGTAGTTGAAGGAATGGCCTGTTTCCCGTACATATTTATTTAATGCAGTCGTACTATTCTTCATAAATTTGTGCCAATTTAATCTATTTTTAAGTAACTGTGTGGTCAATCCTATATATTTTTTTGGGCAATTGGTTTAAGGGATTAAATATACAGCATTAGAGTTATTCATTTTAGGGTTTTACTTTTCAGCTTTATAAATAAAGAGTCCAAGAAAGAGGTATTTGCTAGTGTGGATAGGTTTTCTGTAGACAGTGTGTGAAAGCAAGCCATCTTCTTTTCTTTTTAGTAGAATATCTAGAAAACATAGTTTTCTTTCCTGTTCTATTTCTGTGAATTTGATTTCTGAGTGTATACTGTTTATGTGATTTAGGAGACTTTTGAGATTTTCTTCTCCATGTTGCCAGATAACGAATGTGTCATCTACGTAACGTAGCCATAGTGGTTGTTTGTGCCAGGAAGTCTCCAAAGCTTTTGATTCGAAATCTGCCATAAAGGAATAAGCGAGTGCAGGAGATAGTTGCGATCCCATAGGGGCTTTCTTGACTTGTTTATATCTCTGGCCTTCATAAGTAAAATAGGTGTTATCGAGGCAGTGTTTAGCTAAATCGATGATGAATTTTGGCAGATTGTATTTGTTTCCTAATACAGAAATAACTTCTTTAACTGATATTTGCGTAAAAAGTGATGTTACGTCCAAACTGACTAAAAAAAATTTCTTTTTTGTTAACGTAAGTTTTTTTATTATTTCAGAATTTTTAACGTAGGAAGCCGTTTTTTCGCGAAGGGTTGCAGAATAGTGGCTAGATGTTTTGCTAAGCCCATCGCACCCGAGGAAGCATTCGACATAACATAATTAATGGTGTATATACTGGTTTGATATCTTATAGTCGTGTTTTAAATATGTATCTGTAAAATTTCGAAAAAAATCCTAAAATAATAAAGCTAGAATCACATTGTGTGAGGGCGCTGTCCCTATTGAAATTGAGTGACCTGACGGGGTAAGCCGAAAAAGTTTTCCCTCTTATAAATTTGTTTTAATTCATCCATGAGTTTGCTGTATATTATAAAGTTTGTTTCTGCATTGTGTTATTAAGCTGTGTGATATGAAAAAAAAATATTTTTAAATTTTAAAAATACTGATGAAGACTAAACTTTACATATCTATCTATATATATATATATATATATATATATATATATATATATATATATATATATGGGATACCCTGTATACTATAAAGAGGATAAGAAATAAAAAAATATTTATGTTTGCGTAAGGAAAAATAAGTGTCATAAATAACCAAGTGATTTAAAGTACTTCTTTCTATGTGTATAAAATACTTTCAACGAAAATAAGGCGTTCTACATAACAGTACCTATTCAAGCATTGAGAGCAATTCAAAAGAAACGCTTTCCAAGAATCAGAGTAATGAGACTCGGTGTGAGGTCCGTGAAATTTTGATTACACCCTTAATCGGGTACGCGTACTTTTTATAAAAGAGGCGGCTTTCACTCGATTTGTTCTAGGTACTTCAAGCTTGGGCAGTTTAAAATCGTTTCGTTTTAATAAACGAACTTGTTTTTAAGGCTTATTAGAAAGTCAGATTATTTTGTTGCATTAAATTGATAAATAACTATCTAATGTGATTTTACTAATATTTTATGGCATTCAATACTTTGAGTGCTGTGTATAATCTCTCTATTGCGCCTGTACATCTTTACAGTCTAGTTGTAGATGTCTAATCTACGAACAGAGTTCTGTTTTCTTGAAAAATTATATATATATATATATATATATATATATATATATATGTAATCGAAGGTTTTCGGACATCCCGTGTATGTGCAGTACATACACGGGATGCCCGAAAACCTTCGATTACACATCACACCCGTGAGAATATCCTACATATATATATATATATATATATATATATATATATATATATATATATATATATATATATATATATTTCAGAAATGGAGAGAAAATGTTGTGAAATGTTACGAAGAGTGTGGGGATACAACTTTTTCAAAATTAGCTAGGAATCACAAGCAAAATTCTTTCTAATTTGAAGGAAAATACCGATATTAAATAAATAAAATTATTAATCCTATTATTCATAAAATCTTTATAAAGAAATTAAACTGACTTCTAAAAATACGCCAAAAAACTAAAAATAACAATATACATTTTGTTTGAAATTGAAATTTTTGAAGTTCTTCGCCAAACTCCCCTAACAAAATGGAATTTACATAAATACATTAAAAAATATTTTATTTGTAATTGCTTTCTTACAGTAGTTTGTATATATTTCGTGTTAGTAGTTATTTGTTTCATTTAGAAATGATTTGACTGTATTTGCATAGATGTCTTGTGACTGTTGATATTTAACCCTCAGACATCGAAAATGTGTGTAGGAACATTTTGCCGACTTAAGAGCATATCAAATAGAATAAGAGAATCTACCCACATTAGAACCGTCCAAATTCCTAAAGTTTCTGAGGGAAATAGGAATGGAGGACCTGCTCTAGTTGGTAAGGTATCCCTGATGACTTGGCAGCAAAAGGGGAACACAATGCATCTATTAGGTCGCAGTGTATTCATTTCCATCTTCACATACATACAACATCCTACCGACATGTCTCGGAATTTAAAATGTAGAATCCCTGTACACAAGTGTTTCTATAGATGATTCAGTTTTCATAATATCGGACATATGAAATAACAACCTGGACTCCACCACAGCATGTCTGATTTCCACTTATTTTATTTTTCAAGGGACTTTCTACTAGTATACAAGCCAGCAAGAGATTTTCCGGACCAATTTCCTCTTGGGCGATAACTTGTGAAATGCTTCAGACAGTTGTGCAATGAAGCCTCATGAACATCAGCTGCGGCTGCGTGGGTGAGTGGAGCAGCAGCAGCCTCCCACTCACGTAAAAAAAGAAATTGTTTTTAATCATTTCCTCCCGACTGAAAATTTATCAAATGATAGTTAACACAATTATTTGAAGATTAAAAAAAAGTCAGCTGGCTGTATCGTGGTAGATTATACGTCAGCTGGTCACACGAACATGCAAAAAAAAATTTTTTGTTCAGTGATTTCTTCTCGGTTAAAAATTTGTCAGAGGATAGTTTACAATGCTCTTTGAATAAATAAAAACGTCAGCTGGCTCTATGTTGGTGGAAAAGTTCTCAGCTGATGCAGTGAAAGGTGCAGCGTGGAAGCCAGAGGTGAGCGCTGATCGCCCACTTAAATACGTTAAAAACTAAATTAATTAATTTACTTATCACAACTTTTCTTTATTTATTTATTTCAATATTTATAAATTTTAACGTATTTGAGTTTTAGCCAAAGTGCATATATTTAAATATTGCAATTCATTAAGAAGATTGATTTGATTGGCAGATAAGAGCGCGTGCATGAAGCGTAATGAAATAAATAAATAAAGAAAAGTTGTGATAAATTAATTAATTCATTTTGTTTTTAACGTATTTAAGTAGGCGATGGGCGCTCATTTCTGGCTTCCACGCTGCACCTTTCATTGTATCAGCTGACGACTTTTCCACCAACATAGAGCCAGCTGACGTTTTTATTTATTCAAAGTAGCATGTAAACTCTCATCTGACAAATTTTTAACTGAGAGGAAATTATGAACAAATTTTTTTTTGCATATTCGTGTGACCAGCTGACGTATAATCCACCACGGTACAGCCAGCTGACTTTTTTTTATCTTCAAATAATTGTGTTAACTATCATTTGACCAATTTTCAGTCGGGACGAAAACAATTTTTTTTACGTGAGTGGGAGGCTGCCGCTGCTCCACCCACCCACGCAGCCGCAGCTGACGTTCATGAGGCTTCATGGCACAACTGCCCGAAACATTTCACGAGATATCGCTTGAAAGGAAATGACCGACAAAATATACTATCTGGCTTGTATACTATACGAGCAGGCTTCGGGAGCGACCATGGGATCTCCACTATCACCTGTGGTAGCTAATATCTTTATGAAAGCTTTTGAAGAAAATGCTTTGTCTTCTGCTCCTCTAGAACCTAAATTTTGGTGCAGATATGTAGATGATACACTCGTAGTTTGGCCGCATGGCGCAGATAACCTCCTGGATCATTTAAATCAACAACATCCTAGCATAAAATTCACTATAGAAACAGAATCAAATGGTGCCCTTCCCTTTGTTGCTGTATTAGTATAAATGAAAGAAAATGACAATGGCAGACAAGAGATGCGAACTACATCACACGTGGAAATCGAATGTAACGTTGGATCACGGTGCGCTGAGCACCAGTCGGGTATAAATACCTGGCTGTTGCTCCTTGACAGTCATTCAGTGTTCTAATCTCGTGGAGTAAAGAGCCCTGAAGATGCCTCGTGCAATCGTAGGCGAAGCATCGGATAATAATTTCAATTTGACACGGTGTAAACTCAAAAACCATGATTTTCAACATGCAATTATCCGATAGAAAGATCTAAGTTGTCATAATGTTGATGACATGAAAAATCACAGTCGATGTTAATATTTTCTCAAAACTTAACGGCTTCTCACCTCCTAAACCAAGCAGTATCCTATATAACTAAGATGGCATAAATCGACGTCAAGAATTGTCAACAAATAGTGTACACATATTTCTGGACACTCTGTATATCTAATAATGGTGAATAATTAATAAATTTAAAAAAAAATCATCGTTGCTATACAAACAACTTTGCGAGAGCGAAGCTGAAAGTGGGTTCTTAGTTATTCATAAGCCAACAGTATTTCCTTTGATTAAAAAGACTAAAAATACCAAACTGAAATATTCAAACAGCCACACAAAAATAACAAAGTATCATTCACAACCACGCACCAACACGTACCCTATAAAAACAGGCAAAAAATCCTAAAAATTCGTTTGACTTTTCCTCTACACCACCTTGTTCATTGATTGCGTTTTAGCTGAGAGAGTGTAAATATTTAAGAAAGACAAGAGTATTGACTTAACAGGTACTTTTTCAAATTAACCGTTTAAACAAGTAAACTTTCTTGTGTACCGAAGGCATTTCTGAAATTTACAGTGGACGATTATTACTGGAACAGGAGATCCAGTGTTTCTTTTAGATTTTAATGCCGTTTAATACTGCATTTAATAATATACATATATAACACTTGTCAAACATGCGAAGTATCTTTATGACCGTAATAAAGATAAGAAGATTCAGGATGGGATTGAGGTGAATACTGAAGGAAGTTAGATATTGCTTTGTTATATACGGCGACTAAAAAATTGCAAACTTTTGAAACTATTTTGATAAAAAAATTTTAACCAACTTCACAAGAAAAGGGATGTTCCAATTTGGACATATTTTTTAATGTATAAGTTAATATTTTTCTCCTTCAGATCGTTAAAAAAAAGATAGGGAGCTTATTTCTGCAAATTTCACTAGCGTTTTTTCTCCAATGGAGCTGTAATGAACCAAGAGCAAAATTTACAAAAAACGACTATCCATAATAAATCTAAATTCGGGGACATGTCGTACTATGTTTGATATTGCCTGTAAATCCGTGCAAAAATATAAGCAGAGGTACGAATTACTTGAAAATTTGTCTATAAGAATAAGAAGAGAGTATGTTGGTTTTGTTGAAAAAAATAATAGCTCTTTGCCTCTCTCCGAAGAAGATCTTCAAGAGGAACTAAATATCATTGAATGGATTGCAATATCAAACAATTTCTCCCAACAAACCATAAAGAAATTAATAACTAAAAAATTTTTATAAAAAAATTGAACCGACTTTTAAAAGTGCGCTAAAAAGGGGAAAATAACTAGAAATTTTTATACGAAATTGAAATTTTTAAAGTCGACGCCAAACTAATACCTGACAAAATGTGATTCGCATGAACAGATTAAAAATACTTTATTTGTAATTGCTTTCTTACCATAATTTGTATATATTAGTAGTTATTTATTTCATTTAGAAATAATTTGGCGCCGACTTCAAAAATTTCAATTTCATATAAAAATTTCTAGTTATATTTCCTCTTTTAGCCCACTTTTAGAGTGTCGGTTCAATTTTTTTATAAAAATTTTATTTTTCAATCTTTAGTTTTGAATTTTTTATGATATTCATAAATTATTTGAACTAAATATTAATCGAGATTAATGTACCTTGCAGTGACTCCAAGGTGGCAAAAAAGTACCCATTTTATCCAGAATTGTAAGTCACCCTAAAATGAACCACTAAAAATTCTTTGATTCTTAGAGTTCTTCAAATACCAATGAAATTGTATCAAACTTATATTTAAAATTAATTTTAGATTGGTAATATAGGCCCCAAAACTTTCCAATATCAATATTTAAAGAATTTGAGACGTAAATTTCTTAGCCCGATATATTTTATATTGCATATTGAGTTTGTACACGCCCCAAGAACCCTGCAATATCAATTTTAGATAAAACCGAAAAATGTAAAATTTTTAGTCCTTTATATTGGATCTAAACAACCTAATAGTTGTAAAAAATTAACTTCATATTTGTAATACACCACCCCCAACGCCTTAAAACCAAATCTAAAAAAATGTGAATAACGTAAAATTTTCAACCCACCATATTGGATCCGCCATAATGAATTTCAAAAAAACAATTTTAACGTCTTAATCTAATCTAAATCTAAACCCTTCAAAGCCTCCTAGTACCAATTTTAGATGAAATCCAGAAATTAAAAATTTCTAAATGGGCATATTGCATCTGACGTATTAGATTTTCTTAAAATAATTTTATATTCGCTATTTACATCTTCAAAAACGATTCAGTTCCACATTTGAACAAAATCGAAACATGTAAAATTTTTTCTCAGCTATATTGCATTCGCCATATTGAATCCTGAAAAAATAGGATTAAATTCATAATTTACACCCTCAAGAATCCTCTATTTCAGTTTTGGAGAAAGTCGAGGTATGTAAAATTTTTAGAACACCATATTGAATCCGCCAGATTGAGTTTTTCAAAAAATATTGTAATTGCGTAATTAACACTAACAAAAATCCCTCCATACTGACTTCAGACAAATTCCAGAGATGTAGGATCTTTAATCCGCCATATTAGATCCGCCATATTTAATTTTCTTAAAATAATATCAGATTCGTAATGTGCTATCCCAAAAACTCCCTCATATCAATTTTGAAAAAAATCGAACACAATTAATTTTTTACCCATCATATTTGATACGCCATATTGAATTTTTTAAAAATAGTTTTAGATTCGTCATGTGCTACCCCGAAAACTCTCTCATACCAATTTTGGTGAAAATCGGACAAAATTGATTTTTTGTCCGCCATATTGGATCCGCCATATTGAATTTTTTAAAAATAATTTCAGATTCGTTATGTGAGACCCCGAAAACTCCGCCACACCAATTTTGGAGAAAATCGGACAAAATTGATTTTTTTCGTCCGCCATATTGGATCCGCTATATTGATTTTTTTAAAATAATTTTAGATTCGTCACGTGCAACCCTGAAAACTCCCCCGTACCAATTTTGGAGAAAATCGGACAAAATCGATTTTTTGTCCGCCATATTGGATCCGCCATATTGAATTTTTAAAAAATGTTTTGAATTCGTAATTTCCGACCTCGAAAACTCCTCGATACCAATTTTGGAGAAAATCGGACAAAATTAATTTTTTTGGCCGCCATATTGTCAGCGCCATCTTGGATTTTATTTCACTAATTTCGTCCAAAAAAATATGAGACCACCGCAGTAACTTCCTTTACATAACGTAAAAAATTTCATTCAAATCGGTTCAGCCATTCCGGAATAATCGGTGTACATACATAAAATATATATATATATATATATATATATATATATATATATATATATATATATATATATTCTAATATTTTTTTGGGTATAGGTTTTTCCATTAGAGAAACAAAGGACAATAATTTTCTTTCTGACGTTTCGCTCTACATAGTAAGCTTCTTCAAAAGACCTAGGTATATTTATTTTACATCTACAAAAATTACAGAATTTTTTATATAATAAACATATATCACAGTAATTACACTTTTATATTTTTAATTTAATTAAAATTAATAAAAACAAAACAGATTTTAAAATGGTCTTAAAGTTTAAAATTTAAAACAATACAAACAGGTTAAAATAGTGAAGATTATAAAATAGTACATACCTTGAAAGTAGTTTTGTGTGTATGTTTAAAAATAAATTCAATTATGATCTTTGGTATGCAATTGATATGGATAGATTTATTTTTATAAAAAGCAAAAAATAGGAAAAAAGATTATTATTTATTTTTTAATGACGTTCTTTCACCCGTATGAGTGTATATGAAATCGTTCCAAGCATCATTACATTATTTCTCATATTTATTATAGAGTCGCTTCAAGCATGTTTTATTCAAAAATCAAATTATAGTATATCTGACTTAAATTTTTGACATCTTGCTTGTCATTTACAACATTTTTATCTTACCTCACTTTGTAGAGCGAAACGTCAGAAAGAAAATTATTGTCCTTTGTTTCTCTAATGGAAAAACCTATACCCAAGAAAATATTTGAAAAAAATATTTAACTAAATTATATATATATATATATATATATATATATATATATATATATATATATACGCGACGAATTGAAAACCTCCTTCTTTTAGAAGTCGGTTAAAAAACAAAAACAACTAGCTTTTAATTCAGTATATCCCAAAATAAAACATGATAAAGATAGTTCATCTTATATATCTTTGTCATACTGTGGTAACCTATCAGAAAACATAGCTAATACTCTTGCCAAACATAACATAAAAGTAACCTTTAAATCTCAACATAATCTGTCCACTATCCTTCACAATGCTAAAGATAAAATTAATAAATGATAAATTAGGAGTTTATAAGTTAAAATGTTCAGAGAATTACTAATATTAACAGGTGTAAAAATTAGTAATTCTCTGAAGATGGTTTAATCAATAAAATAAACCGAAACGTCAGAAAAACATGTGCTAATTTCTTATAAAGTAATAGTATGACCGAAACTCAAAAAAATAAAATCTAGTTAATAACTACACGGTCAACAAATTGAAACAAAATAATACCTTAATGTTATCTCAGCTTCTTGTGGTCGTTCACAATTTTTTTTTTTCAAAATGTGCGTCAAAATCTCAGCTATCGCGTCCACTTATTGGCATTTCGATGTCAACAATTGTCAAAGAGTTATTCTATTTGTTTATAACGAAAAAACGAACCCCAATTTTGTTTATCTGTTTGAACAATTTAAGATCAACAATTTATTTTGTTTTTTTTTTGTTATTGTTAGTATAAGCCTGGAACCTTCATTTGTGTATCCGCAGACCGCTGTACAACCTCTAGATTGCTGAGAATAAACAATAAAAAGAAACATAAAAAGTTATAAACAAATTCACTGTGCAAAAAACTATTAAATATTTTTACTTGAAATTTTGCACATTTGTTGTATGCAACAAGACACTCCTTTAGTTGCAGTGTAAATTAATGTAATATATTTTTCTATTGTTTATAAACAATTGAAAAAACAGCAATTTTAGCACGTTTTTTTTTGCAATAACTAACGAATAAATTATCCGAATTGGATGAGCTTTTACTCATTTTGTAGGTATTTTCAATGCACACAACTTTTGTTTAAAACTTTTTTACCGGAAAATAATAGCTTTTCCTAGAACTCGAAAAAACTATTTTTTCACCATCCTAATTTTTAAATCAAAATTTTCCCAAAAAAGAAAATGAGACATAAGATATTACATAATTACCATTATCATTCCGAAAATTTCTACGTAGTCAGAAGTCTATCACTACATAGTATAAAACAAAGTCGCTTTCTCTGTCCCTATGTCCCTTTGTATGCTTAAATCTTTAAAACTACGCACCGGATTTTGATGCGGTTTTTTTCAATAGATAGAGTGATTCAAGAGGAAGGTTTATATGTATAATAACATCCATTAAATAGTGGAGAAATACTGTTATTTTTGAGGTTTCTAATGTGATGTCATTAATTATCATATTTTTTTCCGCTTACATTGCAAACGCAGGCTGAACCCTACGAGATTTATCAAATTAATGTACTAATTATTTGTACACATTGAAAAGGTCTACAGAAAACTCCGCGATGTTATATGTCTATCTCTCATGGATATCCCACAATAACATTTTTTTGTCATTTACTTTTTACGACAAATAATGGCAAATTTTGAAGCGATTTTAACCAATACAGCATTAATCCTTATCCAATTAAATAGCTTAAATACATTGTTGATTTAATATAGATCTATATGGTCCTTTACAGCACAAGATTTAAATGAATATTTTCGAAGATATTACAGATTTAAAATTGCGGGAAGTAGCGCTTGCGGCGGTACTGGCCGACCGGGGCGGCGGCAGCGTGCCTATAAATAGCGCGTCGGAGGCCGATGTAATAATTGTTGTAAAAATAAAATAAATAGTCACAGTTTTTCTGTAGTGTATTTAGTATCAGCATTGCACCCGTGCGAAGCCGGGGCGGGTCGCTAGTTAACAATAAATTTCAAAATCACCTCATATGAGGCTAACTCCGTCGATCTATGTAATTGCCTAGTCTTTTTTAAATAATTTTTTATACCAGTTGCAATCGTCAGCTAGACATCTTAAGGCTACCATACAATTATTATTCAGTCCATTATATTGTAATGAGCCAAAAGTGAATAGCAACCCTTAAGATACATTTTCAACTTTACAGCTTTATTTAATCCCTTTTTAGGGTAGAAAACAGAAATAACGTGAATAAAACCCACAGAACTTCGGAAAATAAATGGCCTCAATTAAGATTCCTAGAGTTGTCAGCGTTGTTAATTTCGACTATTAATAACCGAAAATAATAAAAGAAAGCGCCGGTCGTACCGAAATAAATGTTTGAGGAGTAATAGACATTTTACGCTGGTCTTTTAGATTAGGTTGCGATAAAATTTGTTAGCATGTGAAAAGTAAACTGCCCGAAAGATTAATGTTGTAGTTGGCTGGCAAGGGGAAAATTGAATTTTAAATTAGTGCGATCGTTTAATCCAAAAATAAAACATAATTATTTATAAATTGTTTAAAATAAAAACCATACCAACCGCAAATAATTACGCTAAAAACACTAGTCAACAAATACAACAAAAATTGCGACTGATGATATGATGGCTGTCCGTCGAAGTTTAAAGCATCCTGATTGCGAATTCAAAACAAAAATTTTCCACCCCATATAGATGAGTTATAGAATGTATCAGTTATTTTTATTCAATACAAACATTTTTTTTATGTAATATTTATACATAAGTTCAAGACAATAAAAAAACAAGATTTTTTTGAGACTGACAGGTTTTATTTACAAAAATGAGACGAAAATACATTTATAGTGAGTCTTTTGTACAGGATGAGTCGACGATTGGATGAAGTAAGTTTGTGCCTCTTCGGTGAAATTTACAAAGAAACTATATTTATTGTTTGATACAGTTTATTTTTACGCAGATTTTAAAAATATTTAGGACTCTACAGGGTGAGCCAAAAAACTAGGACAGCATAAAGTTGTATTTTTTTAAATAGAACACCCTATATACGAATCGTATTTTCGATTTAGCTTATAATTTTAAATATTTTTTATTAAGGGTTTACTATAACAAAACTTTATAGTTTCTGAGATAATTAAGTTTAAAGAAAAAAAGTCACATTTTCAAGCATCAATTCAATCCTAAATAACGTTTTCAATTTTGTGACAAATATATTCAAATATGGAATTTAGCAAGGCCAAGGACAAGTTAACATAATTTTTACCTAATATTTGCAATAAAAGCTACAGGGTGTTGAACACATCGGCTCAAATTTGAACAAGTTTAAATGAATAAATATCTTTTTTTTTTAAATGGTACACCCTGTATATTTTCATGTTATTTAATAGAGTAATAAAAACTCTAAAAGTTTTTTCCAATATATCCTATACCTATTTATAATAGTTTTTGAGATATTTCAGTTTTTCTTATTTTCCATACTTTTTTACAGAAATAATCTTCATTATCATAGTAGCCATGTGTAGTTTGGTTTTTTTTGCATTCATCTTATATTGTAAAATAAATTTTCCAAAGAATGAGTTAATAGATATGATTTATACAATAGGAGAGGCTCAAAAAAATTGCCTTCTTGCTCAAAGAATTTACAAAATGAAGTATCCTGATCGACGCCAGCCTAATACCCATACTTTTCAAAACTTAATGCAAAGATTTGATTCTTCTGGTACTGTTGATTATCCAAAACGTAAAGTGGTCAACAAACCAGTAACTAATGAAGAAAAAGAACTACAAGTATTGTTAAATGTTCAGGAAAATCCTTATATTGGTAGCCGTCAGTTAGCAGCATTATGTGAAACATCACAATCCACCGCTAATCGTACTACCAAGAAATATAGGTATCATCCATATCACATGGAATTACACCAAGAATTGCATGGACAGGATTTTGAAAGTCGTGTAAACTTTTGTCGTACAATAAATGCGGAGATTCAATTAAATCCAAATTTGTTATGCAAGGTAATGTTTAGTGAAGAAGCTACTTTTAGAAGTAACGGTGCCGTAAATAGAAGCAACATGCATTATTATGCCACAGAAAACCCATTTTGGATTAGAGAGGTGCAACATCAAAACCACTGATCATTAAATGTTTGGTGTGGTATTCATCATAATCGAATTATTGGACCCTACTTTTTTAATGAACCACTAAATGGCCATAGTTACCTGAACTTTCTACAAGAAGAACTACCCCAACTGCTTCAAGGTCTCGATAGGGATGAGCTCGACATTATGTGGTTCCAGCACGATGGTGCGCCTCCGCATTACCATCGTGAAATTCGTGCGTTTTTGGACCAACGATATCCGCAAAAATGGATTGGACGTGGGGGTTTCATTGAGTGGCCACCAAGGTCTTGCGACATCACCCCATTAAATTTCTTCCTATGGGGTTATATTAAAAATAAGGTGTATGTAATCCACCAACAATAGTGGAAGATATGCGAAACAGGATTAGGGATACCTGTAGAACAATAACGCCACTAATTTTGTCCAGGGTCCGAGAAAATCTGCAAAAAAGACTAAATTTGTGCATTGCACAAGAGGGTCGTTTATTCGAACACTTATTAAAATGAAATAATTAATCTCAGTATTTAATAGGTAATTTTTTTGTTTCAATTTAGTATAAAAGTAAATATGTATTTGCCTTGTCGTTATTGTTGTGTTAATTTTTTCACATTATGTTTAATTAAACTATTGCCGTTGTAATATAACGAATAATGTATTTCGTCATATTTAACCACATTCTGTTTGTTTCTGTAGTTTCTTTTTATTATTTTACATGGCTACTATGATAATGAAGACTATTTCTGTAAAAAAGTATAGAAAATAAGAAAAACTGAAATATCTCTAAAACTATTATAAATAGGTATAGGATATATTGAACAAAACTTTTAGGGTTTTTATTACTCTATTAAATAACATGAAAATATACAGGGTGTACCATTTAAAAAAAAAAGATATTTATTCATTTAAACTTGTTCAAATTTGAGCCGATGTGTTCAACACCCTGTAGCTTTTATTGCAAATATTAAATAAAAATTATGTTAACTTGTCCTTGGCCTGGCTAAATTCCAAATTTGAATATATTTGTCACAAAATTGAAAACGTTATTTAGGATTGAATTGATGCTTGAAAATGTGACTTTTTTTCTTTAAACTTAATTATCTCAGAAACTATAAAGTTTTGTTATAGTAAACCCTTAACAAAAAAGATTTAAAATTATAAGCTAAATCGAAAATACGATTCGTATATAGGGTGTTCTATTTAAAAAAATACAACTTTATGCTGTCCTATTTTTTTGGCTCACCCTGTAGAGTCCTAAATATTTTTAAAATCTGCGTAAAAATAAACTGTATCAAACAATAAATATAGTTTCTTTGTTAATTTCACCAAAAAGGCACAAACCTACTTCATCCAATCGTTGACTCACCCTGTACAGGTCAATTATTCGCCCGGTAGCTACTTATGGCAGCGAAACTTAGACCCTCATTTAACGGGAAATAAATAAATTACTCATATTTGAACGAAAGGTTCTTAGAATGATATTTGGTCCCCAAAGAAATGAAACAACAGGACATTGGAGAAGACGCCACAATGCTGAATTGGCGACACTGTATGGCAGTGAAAACATATTCCGTTGTATAAAAGCCAATAGAATAAGATCAGGGGACCACAGATTATTGAAAACAGTATTCTTTGAGAGACCAGATGGTAGAAGATCAATAGGCCGTCTCAGGAAAAGATGGAGGGATGCCGTCGAAGCTGATTTGTATAGGATTGGAGTCCAGCAGTGGGAAATGGAAGCACAAAACCGTAGGAGATGGAGAGCGATAGTGGATGCGGCTAAGACTCACCCAGAGTTGTAAGACCAGGAAAGAAGAAGAAGAAGAATTTAACGAATATTATTGTTTTATAACAATAATTTAATTATTTAATTTTCCTGACTTATAATCATGTTTGCCAATAAAAATAGCACAAAAATTATTGATTTTTAATGAAAAAATTGTGTGAAAAAAAATGTTTTAACAGATTAAATGTTTAATTTATAAACAAATAAATAAATAGTATGCATATTTGTAATGTACGTAGAAAGGTACCACAAATTAAAAAAAGAATCCTCAAAATCCGTCAAGAACTTTCGGAGATGTAGCTAATGGTAGCAGTTTGAAGTTGCTGTTTAATTTTTTGAACGTGCGTATTTGTTAGCAACTCACCTTCCTACCGAGTCGTCTTTTAAACAACTAACATTTCTTAAACTTCACTGAAGCTTTTGTTTTTGTATTATTTTCCGGATAAGTCACACCTTAACTTAAACTCTTAAACTTTCGAATGGCGCTAGTTTCGTTTCTTAATTGTTATTAACAATATAGAAATGAATTTAAAAAAATTGTTAACTGTAGCGCATATTGACCCAAGCCGTTTTTTTCCTAAATTCCTCTAAAAATGTCAGTTCCCAAATATGAAAAGGAATTTTTTTATCGGCAAAAACAAATAAGTTATTTAATTTGTTTACAAGGTAAAAATGATGGTGGTTTTCTAATGAAGTTTAAACAGATTTAAAATTAATTTTCCTCAATTCCATGCAATACTTCTCATAGAAAAACAGTTCCTTTCTCATGAGATGTGCTCAGAATTGTTGTACTTTCATCGACAAAGCTAGAATGTTATTGCAAAATTCGCTCGCCTGTGATAAAGAAATTAAATTTTGCACAAACTATTTGATGAATCGATTTGAAATTTTTACCACGTATTAAGCACTAAAAGACCCAACTTTTTGCATAACAACAAAGTCGTAGGTTGCATTTAGCAATAGTTATTGTTAATTGAATATTATAACAATTTTGACCTTGTTTTGCATTTTTCTCAGCAACAAATAAAAATGTCGAGATCGGTAAAAAACCTATTTGTAGGTTTTTCAATTCTTTAGAATATGACTATTTATTTTGTCCAAAAATTTCTTAAGTTTTTTCTAGTAAGCAAAAAAGTGCAAAAAAATGTATTTTTCGACCTTTAGTTGTTTACAAAAAGTTTATGACACAAAATCTCGTGCAGAGAACATATACGTTTTATTTCTATAGTCCTATATTACCCGAAAATCCGGGTTTCTGCCTGGATGAATGAGCGTCCTCAACTAGGTCTTTTTTTGCTTATTTGACTGGAGTATATATTCCTGATCGCTTTCTCTCATAAGAAAGATATAGTGATAATATCTGATAATCAGATATTATCGAAAAATGAATGTTTTTTTTCCTAAACTAGCAGGTTCATCTAGACGGAATCAAAAATATTATTTAGGTATAGGTACAATAAAAAACTGATTACCACAATTATGTAGATTTTTTATTTAACAACATTCACTGTTATTTCTTAAGAAATATGAAAATATGTAACGACTTTATTGATCATTGTCAATTTATCCTTTAAACCAAATGATGGTGAATCTTTCCATATCTGGTTTCTTTATAATTTATAATTTTGTCAAAAAAGGCTTTCAATTTAATTTAAAGGACACTTAGGACACAGGATATTTTTTCTTACAATCAAGATTAATCTGAAATTAAACCAAAATATTAGAAATTTTGATGTTGTAAAACATTCTAGATATCGGTTATGCAATACCTTTATGTGATTCAAAAAATAAATTTTAAATTACATATGAAAGGAATATGGTTAGCTTACCAAAACAGGAGCTCTCAGATCCCATAATAGGACCACGTTTCCAAAAAAATATTTAACTGTAAATGTAGTGAGTGCTTCTTGTTCTCACATCCATTGTTACTTTCCAGCATTATAAAGCTTTATTCCAAACTTTATGTTCTGGCGGAGCCACATAATTTATTCGAAAGAAGTCCCTAAAAATTATAAATTAATTTTAATTTATTGAGCATAATCTGTCTAAACAAAACATACAAATCTTCCAAATATACTGATTGAAGACCTATGCTTTCCTTATTATTCACTGAACTTTGTGATTTTCTGTCATTGAAACGAAATAATATATTGCTGGCATGGTTTACGACTTTACCCACTTGCCTTGATTGATTTACGGTAAGGATTTTCTAGTTTGTTATATACTAGCGACCCGCCCCGGCTTCGCACGGGTGCAATGCTGATACTAAATACACTACAGAAAAACTGTGACTATTTATTTTATTTTTACAACAATTATTACATCGGCCTCCGACGCGCTATTTATAGGCACGCTGCCGCCGCCCCGGTCGGCCAGTACCGCCGCAAGCGCTACTTCCCGCAATTTTAAATCTGTAATATCTTCGAAAATATCCATTTAAATCTTGTGCTGTAAAGGACCATATAGATCTATATTAAATCAACAATGTATTTAAGCTATTTAATTGGATAAGGATTAATGCTGTATTGGTTAAAATCGCTTCAAAATTTGCCATTATTTGTCGTAAAAAGTAAATGACAAAAAAATGTTATTGTGGGATATCCATGAGAGATAGACATATACCATCGCGGAGTTTTCTGTAGACCTTTTCAATGTGTACAAATAATTAGTACATTATTTTGATAAATCTCGTAGGGTTCAGCCTGCGTTTGCAATGTAAGCGGAAAAAAATATGATAATTAACGACATCACATTAGAAACCTCAAAAATAACAGTATTTCTCCACCATTTAATGGATGTTATTATACATATAAACCTTCCTCTTGAATCACTCTATCTATTGAAAAAAACCGCATCAAAATCCGGTGCGTAGTTTTAAAGATTTAAGCATACAAAGGGACATAGGGACAGAGAAAGCGACTTTGTTTTATACTATGTAGTGATGTAATTCTCCTTTCAGGCAGAGAATATGAAAAATGTATATACAAACAGTTTATTTCCTGCAAATATCGGTCTGGTCCTCTCTCCATACGCGTTTCGATCACCTCATGATCTCGTCAGTGTAGCTGTATCGGACCGAGAGCAATATTAGCAGGAAATAACTGATATATGAACCATAAATTTCAAGGTATGTCGGCAGGATATTGCACCAGCCATCTACCAACTTCGATGTCAGACTGAAAAATATCGCCAGTCGAACGACATCTATGAATAATTGGAGTAAGGTGAAATTTTTCAAAAAACCAAAATTTCAGTAAGAAATAAAGAAATCTTTTTGCCGTATTTAAATAGTTTGTTATATATGTAATTCTCTTTTCAGGCAGAGAATATGAAAAATAATATACAAACAGTTTGTATATATATTTTTCATATTCTCTGCCTAAAAGGAGAATTACATATATAACAAACTATTTAAATACGGCAGAAAGATTTCTTTATTTCTTATTGAAATTTTGATTTTTTAAAAAGGATTTTCTAGTTTTCTTATAGGAGCACAATATTACATTTTCAAGGGTTCTGTTAGAAATAGATTTTTACTACTAACGAGTTGAATTCATCCCATTGTAACTGATTGTAAATAAAATTGTGACAAAAATTAACTATTAATCATGAAATCTTTGGTATATTTTCCTGGATAAGTTTTGCACGTATTTTCTATTATAAAACTTTTGAAATTTACTATCAAAAGACTTTGCTTGTCCTCGTGCTTACAATAATTTTATTGTTTTACCTATATAGTTGATACCAAGATCCATAAAAGCTAAACGTTCGTTATTCAACAAGAAAATTTAATTTTATTGATACGTACATAATATGGAAGTACCAACTTAATTTGAAAACTAATTGTAAGCTTGAACGATGTAAAAATAAATACCAAAGTATCTTCGTTCGCCATTTTATGATTCTTAAATGTAAACCACTAAGCAACCAAATGTAGCAAACATTACTTTACTAGTTTTCCATTATTTAAGTTAATTAAATATTTTTTGAAAACATTTACCTCCAAATCGCTTTATAATTTCTAGGGATAAGCCCCAAAATGTTAATATCGCCTCCAGATTATCAGTACATGCACTTTCAGCAAAAAAAATTTCAAAATATTCACTACCAAAACGGTTAAATTCGCATCCATACAAGTCAGGGTCATCCATCCACTTTCGATTGTCGTGTGCTCTGCTGGTGGCAGGCGGTGATCTATAGGCTCGGATCGGTAATTATCGGTTTCTCCCGAATGTAATGAGAATTTGAAAGTATCAATTAGAATAGAATATATACTCAATATGAGAAGATCTGAATTAGTCTATAATACAGGGTGTCTCAAAAGAAAGTACACATTTGTTTTGCTTATTGCGTGAACGCAACTATTCCGAGCGGCGCGGGGTGTATGTCAATCGGTAGCCTCGCTCTTGGGAATTTAGTCGCTATGGAGCGTTTCTCGGGAGCGGACCGTGTTTTGTGCGTACGTGAGTTTTACAAAAACGGTAATTCGGCGACTGTAGCGCGTAGAAAATTCTACAATTTTCGACATATTCGTCACTTAAATGATGCGCCAAGCGCTCGGCTTATTGGAAAATGGGTCCAGAAGTTTGAAGAGACCGGTTCAACACTAGATAAACCAAAATCCGGGCGTCCAAGGTCTTCGAGAACGGTCGAGAGTGTTACTCAGTCTGTTCGTGACGACCCAAACGTTTCAATTCGTAAGCGTGCTGTTGCTTTAAAGGTGCATAGGTCATTATTATTCCGCATTTTACACAAAGATTTAAAGCTGAACCCCTATAAAATTCAGTTAGTGCAAGAATTGAAGCCTCAGGATGCTGGTCAGAGGCTTGACTTCGTAAACCAGATGACTGAACGCGTTTCAACGTTTACCAACATCTTCTTTTCGGATGAAGCCCATTTTCATCTTAATGGTCATGTAAACAAGCAAAATTGCCGCTATTGGAGTGCAAACAATCCAAAACACAAACATCAGAAACCTGTACATTCGCCGAAAGTGACTGTATGGGCTGCGATGTCGGCACGAGGAATTATCGGCCCGTACTTTTATGAAGATGAAAGGGAACGCACAGTAACAGTGACTTCAGAGCGGTATGTGGAGATGTTAGACGACTTCTTCGTGCCTGAACTGCAAAATTTTCCTGGTTATAACCAAAGAACATGGTTCCAGCAAGACGGAGCAACTTCACACACGTCCAATATGTCTGCCCCGAGTGCGTGAAATTTTTCCTGGCAAATTGATCTAAAAGAAAAGTGACATAAGTTGGCCTCCACGCAGTCCTGATTTATCACCTATGGACTTTTTCCTATGGGGTTATGTCAAATCAAAAGTTTACGCCAACAAACCGACTTCCCTGGCACAATTAAAAGAAAATATCCGCAACGAAATGGCAGACATCACGGAGAATACCTGCCGAGCCATCATGGGCAATTTTAGTGCTCGATTAAATGAATGCCGTGAGCGCAACGGATTACATTTGGACGATATCATTTTTAAAAAATAAATTCCCAAACAATGTATTTTAATATGTAATAAACATTTTTTCAATAAAGTCCTGACTTTTTTTTAAATCGATTTTTTAAATGTGAACTTTCTTTTGAGACACCCTGTACTTAAAGTGATCTCCAAAATGTTTTTGACTCAATAAGTATATTTTTAATTTGACATAAAAATCTTTTGTATATTCTACGAAATACTTATTATAAGTAGCACATTTTTTTGAAAAAATAATCTGGTGCTATTAAAGTAATATTGGCATATAATCAGGCTAATTTTATTTACTCGATTAGATGATTTTTTTCAAGAATTTATATTTTTCAAAGTGAGTATTTGGCATACTTCGTATTAAATATATTTGCTTAAATTAGATAGCTGCCTGCAGTCTCAAATTTAATATATGTGTCGTCTATATGAATCATCCGGGACTGCTATCGATTGATATTTGTATTAATTGTTTAGCGATTATTTTTGTTAAAATTTTCTCAAAGTGAGACAACAAAGTGATAATTTTCAATGTTAGTTTAGTCACTTTTTTTAAACAGCATAACATCCTTCTCACACCAGTTTACATAGTACAAGTATCTATATTTAGTTACTTGATTTAGTAATTTCTTTTAGCCACTTTACACATGTAAAGCCGCCTTAAATATATTAATATTTTGTTACGAAAAAGTTACTTTTATCGTATTTTTTAACCGCTCGACAGCGAAATGTATCTAACAGCACTCGAAAAAATAAGCAGAGAAAAAATAGCACCGGTTATACGAAAATAAATGTCAGTCTAGGTAATTTTGCAAAAAGACAACGAGAAATAAGAATGACATTTTTCAGGACGTGGCGCCAGATGAAATTAGTTACGAGCAATAAGGTAAATGTAATTTTTCATTTTTTGTCATTTTGTTTCAGGTATATATTTAAGTGGAACTGATTGTTCTGACAAATTTTTAGAAAACGACGACTAAACGTGAAAATAATGTAAAAGTATCTTTAGCGTTTAAAGTGGTTATTAGATATTTATATTTAGACAGAAATAATTTATCAAGTATTTATATTAGTACAGGCAAAATAAGAATTTGAATGACAAAACACGTAGGCGGGTGTTTTTTTGTTTTTTTTTTGGTGGAATAAGACTGAATAACATGTGGATAAGAACATCTAGCACTAATCTTTTATGAAACAATTTGAGAAACATAATGGAGTGATCTTGATGTGAGGTTTCACGAATCAAGGTTATTTTAACCATTACAGTTATTAGTTAAAATTTTGGGGCATTTTTGCAATTAGCGGGTAATTCTGACCTGATGGGGAAGTATAGTAGTCTAGTCCTGCGAGTAAAGCTACTGTAAAGCAACTTCTCTTTTATCATTTTAGTTTTAAAAATGACTATTTTAATTTGTGTTATAGTTACTCCAGTCTTCCTATGAAAAAAGGTGAAAAAATTTATTGCAGATATCTGAAAGTTTCAAGTCATAGGGGGCACTCAGTAGATGATAAATACGTAGAAAAGTATAGCTAGATCAGGCCTGTTTTTTTATAAACAACATCCAAAGTCGGAAATTTCGATTTTCTGTCCGTAAAATTTTCCGGTTACATTTTAGAGAAAACTTGTTCAAATTAAAGTTGTGGGTATTGAAAAGACCTTTAATTTCATTTTTTATACGTCAAAATCAATAAATAATTTATCGAGATAATGGCGAAAAACCACCTTTTTTGCACTATTTTATAAATGTTAATAACTTTTGCAAGAAAGACCGAAAGTGATGTATAACACCTTGATGATAAGGCCATTATGTGCCTTTATAACTGTGCGAGAGCTAGACCAAATCGGTTTGGTAGTTTATGAATAATCTTAATTGTTTATCCCGGACACTGAATGTTCAAACAATTGTTCTTGCCCAGAGGATAATTCTACAGATATTTACAAAAGCGGAATGGGTTGCTTGAAGTTCAAACTATAAACAAAGACGAAAAAACCATGGATTTTTAAAAAAATTGTTGTTAAAAAAATCGTTTAAAGAAGGGGCACTTTTTTACAGGAATGCAACTATGTCGGTGAAACTATACAGAAACACGGATCATATCCCAATTGGCAGAGGAGTCCGACAGGGTGATACCTTATCGCCTAAACTGTTTACTGCAGTACTAAAATACGCCTGTAAGAAACTTAACTGGGAAAAAAGAGGCCTGAATGTAGACGGTCAAAGATTAACAAATTTGAGGTTCGCGAACGACATAGTTTTATTTTCCGATAATCTCAAGGAGATATGTACAATGTTGCATGAACCTCAGCTAGTGTGCGCCAATGTGGGTCTTAAAATAAATATATCAAAAACAAAATTTATGACCAATCTGGTACCTAATGGAAATATCAATATTGAAGACAACGAAGTGGAGCTTGTGGAAAAATACATATACCTTGGACACGAAATAAAGATCACAAGAGATAATCAAACGTGCGAGCTACGGAGAAGAGTAAATCTCGGATGGGCAGCCTATGGAAAACTTAAAGACATCTTTAAAAGCGATATACCAATTTCTTTAAAACGTAAAGCATTTGACCAATGTGTGTTACCGGTTATGACCTACGGTGCCGAAACTTTGACATTGACAACAGCAACTTCTAAAACGCTACAAATAGCTCAGAGAAAGATGGAAAGGTCAATGCTAGGTATATCGCTGCGTGACCGAGATAGAAATGAAGATCTGAGACGAGAGACAGGAGTTACCGACGTAATTTTCCGAATTGCCACACTCAGATCGAACTGGGCCGGACATGTCGCCCGAATCGGTGATGGAAGGTGAACGAAGAGATTACTCGAGTGGAGGCTGAATTTAGACAAAAGAAGTAGAGGAAGACCCCCTACTCGTTGGACTGATAATCTCCAGAGAATTGCAGCAAACTGGATACAAATCGCTCAAGATAGAGCACAATGGACAAGAATGAAGGAGGCCTATGTCCAGCAGTGGACGCAAAGAGCTGGATGAAGAAGGCCTTTTTTACGTATAAACGATTGGAATAACTTTGTTAATTTTAATGATACAAGTTTGTCAATAAGTGGACTTGAAAGCTGGTGAAAAAACATGAATTTTAAAAAAAGTCTCCTATGACCAGTAGGAGCTAAGATAGCATTTTTTTAAAAATCATATCTCTTTTGTTTATAAACATTAAGAGTTGAAATTTTCAAAGATTTTAAACGAAGACCTATGTTTTGTGATGCAATTGATAAGTATGAAATTCATGAATCATTAGTAACGTTATAGTCCTTCGAAGTGAAGGTACTTTTGCAAGTGCGTTGTAGCGAGTGATGAAGGAAACTCGGATTTTTCACGGTGTGCTTTTGAAATTCAAACTTCAAATTGGAGTGCGTAACAAAATTGTACGATATCTCAGGTTCCACATAACGTAGAGCCTTCATTTTTTTTTGAGCAGGGATAATTCGACAAAACATTACGAAACGTCTTATTTTCATTATCATAGAAAATCGGGAAATACCGGAAAATTGACATTTCATCGGAAAATACATTTTTTGGCAATATTAACACTAATATTGTTTCAAAAAATTTTACTAGTAGTTTAATTTCATCATTGCAAATATTAAATATAAAATACTATCACAATATATATATATATATATATATATATATATATATATATATATATATATATATATATATCTTTTCAGAATAAATAATCCAGGCATATGTTTATGCATAATACAAAACTTTATTTTTTTTAAATACACTTTAAATACCCTAAATACACAATCGACTTTTTTTTATTTATATAACTCAACGATAAAAATTTATATTTCTGTTCTTGCTCTTTTTTGTGGAGGCTCTTTTTCGCCATCATTTATCATTGCTTGTAGCAAATCGTCATCTTCCTCCGCGTCATTTTCGTCCTCAATTATCACTGCAGCGGAGTTGTCGCATTTTTTATCGCCCTCATCGTTGCAGTTTAAACAAAGAGTTGTGCAATTGAGACCGTGTTTTTGCAGGCGCATCTACTTGTTTTGCACCCAGTAGTGCACTTAATGTAATTAAAGATAAAGTTTCGTCAGGTATCAAATTTTCAGATATGTAAATTGGTTTCCTAACCATATTTGCAATTGATAATAAACCCGGAGAACGTGTCCACTTATTCACAAACTTCTGTCATTAAAATCAACAAAGTTATTCCAATTGTTTATACATAAAAAAGGTACCCCTTCTTTAAACGTTTTTTTAACAACAATTGTTTTAAAAATCCATCGTTTTTTCATCTCTGCTTGTAGTTTGAACTTCAAAGAATCCATTCCGCTTTTGCAAATATCTGTAGAATCATCCTCTGGGTAAGGACAATTGTTTGAACATTCAATGTCTGGGAAAAACAATTAAGATTATTCATAAACTACAAAACTGATTTGGTCTCGCTTTCGCACAGTTATAAAGGCACATAATAGCCTTATCATCAAGGAGTTATACATCACTTTCGGCCTTTCTTGCAAAAGTTATTACTATTTATAAAATAGTGCAAAAAAGGTGGTTTTTCGCCATTATCTCGATAAATTATTTATCGATTTTGACGTATAAAAAATGAGATTAAAGGTCTTTTCAATACCCACAACTTTCATTTGGACAAGTTTTCTCTAAAATGTAACTGAAAAATTCTACGGACGGAAAATCGAATTTTCCGATTTTAGATGTGGTTTATAAAAGAACAGGGCTAATCTAGCTGTACTTTTTTACGTATTTATCATCTACTAAGTGCCCCCTACGACATGAAATTTTCAGATATATGCAATAAATTTTCACATGAAATCGCTACAAATTCAATAAGAAGACTGGAGTAAGTGGACATTATTAATTTTTAAATTTAATAGTGAATTTTTGGAGAAAAGAATCTTGCTCTAGTGTCGTTTAAATTTATTTACGATATCCCATCTTTGCTGCAAGATTATGTTTATCTGTTGTCGGCCATTTAATCACATATAATATACTTCTCATTTTATCATTAAACAACATAACATTAAGTGTCGTCCTCACGTCTGCAGGAAGCCATAATTCTTACTCGATGAAATCTTGCCAATTTTATTCTAAAGATGGTGACACGTAGCTTCCAAGGAATTTTATTTTTTTTTGCATTTTTTCATCGGATATGGTACTATTTAATATGCAATAATTTAAATATTCCTGTACTACAATCAATTTTCTCTTTTATGTTTAAAGAAAGTGTTTATACGAGCGCCACTAGGAAAGTTTTACCATTTCAAATTATTGAATAAAAAGAAGTCAAATGGGACCAAAGTGTCTAGCCCGTTAAGAGTGTCGAAACTGTCTCTAGGTAATAAAAAAATAAAAAAAATCCGGTTGTTCTACATTAAAAAGTACATACAAAAAAAATATTAACCTCTTTTATCGTCACATAACCTCAAAAAGAGGAGTAAGACAGGAAAATACAATCTCGCCCAAATTATTTACAATGGCCCTGGAAGACTTGTTCAAATCATTAAATTGGGAAAATAAAGGGATAAACATTAATGGTAGATTCCTAAATCATCTGAGATATGCAGATGATATACTCTTAATCGCATCCGACTAGGAAGAGCTGCGCAGTCAATGATAAACGACCTCCATGAAACATCGCTCCAACGAGGATTAAAGATGAATCTCAGAAAAATAAACGTAATTTCAAACTCAGACGAACAACAAGTTATAACAGTAAATGCAACCGAAATAGAACAGGTGAATGAATATATATACTTAGGCCAGGCCATAAGAGCGAGTAAGGACAACCAGACAGCCGAAATAACACGCAGAATTCGATTGGGATGGACGGCGTTCGGAAAACTCTCCTATGTTTTGAAAAATCAGAAAATTCCCTTATACTTAAGAACCAAAGTATTTGATCGTTATATATTGCCGGTTCTAACATACGGAGTGCAGACGTGGCCCTTTACAAAATCAAATTTGGACAGAATCCGCAAAACTCAAAGGGCTATGGAACGACACATGTTAGGAATATCACTCAGAGATAAAAAACGAAATGAGTGGATAAGAAGAAAAACCAACGCAGTTGACGCTGTAGAAAGAGCAGCATCACTAAAATGGAAATGAGCAGGCTATAACGAACGAATAAAAGACAACCGTTGGAATTCAGAAATTGGAAATTGGCGCCCATATGAGGGGAAAAGATCCAGAGGCAGGCCACAGATGAGATGGAAGGATGACATAGTCAGACATGCCGGCTTGATGTGGCAAAGAGAGTCCAGAATAGAGAGATTTTGGAAACAAATAGAGGAAGCCTATATCCAGTTTTCGAAGGATGAAAATTAGGCTAAAATGAAAATGAACCTCAAAAAAGATAAAACGTCCTTTTTTCGTTTTTTGACGATATCTTCGGTTCTAATCATCGTAGAAACTTCTTTTTTTTTTCATTTTGTAGGATTTTTTTATTGCTTACAACAAGATATTTTTTACAAAAATTTTTGGCGCGAAATTCAAATTTTTGTGGGTGTTCGAAAATTTTTAAATTCAATAAAATAAAAACTAGGATATAGCGGGGCGGAAAAAAATATGTTGTTTTCTAAATGCTAAACTATATCCAAGAATTTTTTCAGATTTTTAAAAGTGGTGAAACATTGTCAAAATCGCAAAAAACGGCATGTATTAGAATTTTTTTGCATTTTTTTCGATTTTAGAAGCATGGAATTTCTCAGTATATGTATATATATATATAAATATATATATATATATATATATATATATATATATATATATATATATATATATATGTTATATCGTAGATTTTCACGGATGGTGGAATAAATGATTTGGTTATTCCATCCGTTCGTTCAAAAAATCGATTTGCTGTAGCATACAAGAACCAAATATATCGCACTCGGCAGAGGGGAGGAGCCTGCGAAGGCATTTGTCCAATCAGAAAGCGAGCCAGCTAAAAAAAACTCGATATTTGTCGTAATAATACGGAATAAGTTTATAAAAATCTGAAATACAAATTTCAGTAATATCCTACCATCATATTCCGCCCGAAAATAACTTCAAATACAAGAATCAAATATTCATAAGTACGTCAACACTGGGTGTCTGGGAAAGATGCCAGCGGACCCACTGAGAAATCCAACCGCTGGCATCGTGGATGAAACACGCCTGTAAAATTTTAGGTCAGTTTTTCAGTTTGTATATCGTGGTAGCGACCCACGAATACAACATATTCATCAGAGGCTACCATCAGTTCTCAGCGAGTAACGAGACGAACCGCACTTGAAAATGCCAAATGAGATTTTGGAGAAACGTCGTGAAAACGATTTTTTGACCGAACGGATTGAAACCCGGAATAACTAAACCATTCATATATATATATATATATATATATATATATATATATATATATATATATATATATATATATATATGTAATCGAGGGTTTTCGAGCATCCCGTGTATGTGCTGAGTCCCTCTTAGGACTGTAAGGCAGCTGACGTTTCGGTGAAATCTCATTCACCATTTTCAAAGCTCACTGTATGGCGTCTACAAGCAAACTGACTCTTGCGACTCCGGTGCTGTCGGTACCGTGTGCGCGTCGGACGCGTTCGTTTTCCGAATGGTTCCGACCCATGAGGTTGCAGGACCTGCTGCGCGTCATCGGCCCTGTTGCCAGTGTTTGTGGTTGCGTTGCCGAGTTGTCATCTGTGTCGTTACTAAGTGGTACTGGGTGATGTTTTGTAAGCAGATTTTTCCAAGTATTAGGCACACGTTGGCTATCATCTCTGCTATTTAAGTTGTTGGGCCTCTTTGCAATTTCAATAGCTTCCCTTATAACTCTTGTGGACAGGTTTTCACATCTCGATAGCATTTTTGTTCCCGAGAAATTTATCTTATGTCCTGTGTTTAACCAGTGTTGGGCCAGAGCAGAAGAAGTTGTTTTTTGCTTGACGGCGTTCATATGTTCGTCTCTTCTGGCGCTTATTTTACGGTTGGTTTGGCCTACGTAAGATGAGCTGCACTCTCCGCATGGGATTTCGTACACTTCTTGGTTTTCTAGAGGGATTCTTTCTTTAGGTGTTGGCAAGAGATCTTTTACTTTACGGTCTGTGGTGAAAATGGTTTCAATGTTGTGTCTCCTGAGAATTCTTGCGATCTTGTCTGTGGTGCTTCTTACATAAGGAACAAAAGCTTTGGAGCTATTCTCTTGGTTTTCGCGATTTTTTGGGGCCAAGAGCTTGTTTTTTAGAGCCTTGTCTATATGTTCTTTTTTATAACCATTCTTTGTTAGGGCGTCTTGCAGTATGTTCATCTCTTTGTGATAATTTTCTGGATCTGTAAGGGACTGCGATCTAAACGCAAGTGATTTTACTACTGCAAATAATTTGTGATGTGAATCGGCGTTGAGGTACCTGTTGGTGTGAGTGGACTTTCTGTAGACAGTGTGCGAAAGCAAGCCATCCTCTTTTCTTATCAGTAGGATATCCAGAAACGGTAGTTCTCTTTCCTGTTTTGTCTCCATGGTGAATTTAATTTTGGGATATATACTGTTTATGTGTTCCAGGAAACTTTTGAGATTTTCTTCCCCATGTTGCCAGATAACGAATGTGTCATCTACGTGACGTAGCCACAGTCTTGGTTTGTGTGCAGAGGTCTACAAAGCTTTTGATTCAAAGTTTCTACGATGATTAGAACCGAAGATATCGTCAAAAAACGAAAAAAGACGTTTCATTATTTTTTTTTTGAGGTTATGTGACGATAAAAGTGGCTAAAATTTTTTGGTATGGGTACTTTTTGATGTAGAACAACCGGGTTGTTTTTATTTTTTTATTACCGAGTGGCAGTTTTGACCCTTTTAATCGGCTCGACCCTTTATAACACTTGAATGTCTCAATTTCACAAAACTCATGTTTTATTGCAATACACTTCATAAAATACAAAATAATGAACGGATTGAAATCAAAATCAATATATCAAAAGAAAACGATGGTCACTATCGAATATTACTAGACTAACTCACTTTTTTACTATGCAAATGAGCCTCCGTTATTTAACTACCTTTACGTTTGTGGCATTATTTAAATAATTTCTAAAACATAGTTTAATTTAAAACACCTCTAAAAGTTGCCTTATGAAAACGACCTTTTGAACTGCACCTGGAAATCTCCCGGGAAATATAAATTCACGGGATATTTCCTTTTTAACCGTTGTAGTAAAACATAACTGAGAGAATTATCGTATTCGGAATTTTGTTTAGGGTTAGAGGCAATTTTGAATATTAAATAAATGGAAATTTAAATATATTTGAAATTTAATTTCTAAGGTAATCTTTATCATACGGTTTATCTCTAATTAAAATTGACTCGCACACAGTTTCAGGAGGAAATTACTATTAAATATTAAATGGCCTCTTTTCGATCGAACCCTACAATTTTAATGTCGAATCGAACTTTCTAGAAATTAATTTTTCTTAATGGTTTTTAAAGGGCTTTACTGTTTGTACTTTTCCAAAAAAAAGCAGGAAGGATTTCTCAAAACATTTTTGAAAGAACTACCAAATCAACATAATGAATTGGAAAAGTTCTGTTGCGTTAAGAATAGGAACCAGGATGCTGATGTCGCTTATGCCTACAAATTTAAGAAATATTGTTACCCGCCTTTTAAAGTTCATGAATAAATAACTTTTAGTTGAAAATCATGGTTCTTGGGTTTAGACCGTGTCAAATTTTAATTATTATCCGACTTTTCATCTACGATTGCACGAAGCATCTTCAGAGATCTTTATTCCACGAGACTAGAACACTGAATGACTATCGAGTAGCAACAGCCCGGTATTTATACGCGACTAGTGCTCAGCGAACCGTGATCCAGCATTACAATCGATTTCTACGTGTGATGTATTTACAAATTTCGATTGATTCTCTAATTTTACGTTTAAAGAAACCAGACACTGATGCTAGCACCTGAGTTTCTTTTACATTAAAAGTGTGACCTGAGCAATGCTGGTGTTAAACTACTGCCGATTGTACAATTTCTTTCTTTTTTATACATCTTTCATGTTCCTTAAACCTAGTGGATATAGACCGTCCTGTTTCACCTACATATACTTTAACACAAGAGCAATGTATTTTGTAAACGCCTTCTGTTTGAAATGGAATTGCCTCCTTTGGAGATTTCAAACATTGTCCAATTTTCTTATATGTGTTGAAAATTGTCCGAATGTTTGATTTTCGGAGCAATCTGGCAATCTTGTCGGTGGTTCCGTGTATGTAAGGTAAGACAACACTGTCCATCTTCTTCTTCAGGTGCCATCTCCTATCGGAGGTTAGATATCATCCTTGCCACTCTCACTCTATTTGCCGCTACTCGAAAAAGTTCTACTGAGCTACAATCGAACCACTCTCTCAAATTTCTCAACCATGAAATTGTTCTTCCTCCGATATTTCTTCTTCCTTCTATTTTACCCTGCATGATCAATCTAAGCAACTCGTATCGCTGACCTCTCATTATTTGTCCAAGATATTGCAGTTTCTTTATTTTTATGTTGTTAATTATTTCATAGTTTTTGTCTATCGCTAGCAATACTTGTACGTTTGTTTTTCTCTCCGTCTAAGATATTCTCAACATCCTTCTGTAACACCACATTTCAAACGCTTGCAGTTTATTTATGTGTTCTTGTCTTAGTGTCCAGCCTTCCAACCCATACTGCAGCACTGAAAATACATAACATATTAAAATTCTCATTCTTAGTTCTAGAGTGATGTCTCTGCTGCACAGAATGGTTTTCAGTTTTACAAAAGCACTTCTTGCCATTTCTATTATCGTTCTTATTTCTGTTGTTTGTTCATTATTTGCTGTTATCCATGTGCCCAAGTACTTGTATTTTTGTGCTTTTCTAAATTCACACCTCGCAACTTTATGCTTGTTTGCATGTTTCTTTTTTACCATATATTTAGTCTTTTTTGTGTACATTTTTAATCCGTGTTGCTCGCAAACGTTATTTGTTTCGTTCACTAGTTCTTGGAGTTCTTCAGTGGAGCTAGCTATGATAGCTGTGTCGTCTGCAAATCTTATGTTGTTTATAGCTCTTCCGTTCATTATTATTCCCTTACTTTTCGTTAACAGTGCTCCTTCGAAAATCGATTCACTGTACAGATTGAATAGTAGGGGTGACAAAATGCATCCTTGTCTCACTCCTCTTCCTATTTCAATTTCCGGACTTGTTTCGTTATCTACTATTATTTGTGCGCGTTAATTCCAATATAGGTTAGTTATTATTCTTAAATCTTTGTTGTCTATGTTTTTTCTTCTTAGAATCTCGACTAGTTTTTCATGTCTAATTTTATCAAAAGCCTTCTCGAAGTCAACATAACAAATGTGTATATCATTGTTCATATCCATAAACCTCTGTGAAAGCACTTTAAGTTCAAACAACGCGTCTCTGGTGCTTATACCATTTCTGAATCCAAACTGACTATCATCTATCCACTTTTCAAGTTCTTTATAAATGCGTCCGTGTATTAATTTTAAAAACACCTTGAGTACATGGCTTATCAAAGATATTGTTCTATATTCGCCAGAAGTCTTTTGCATTTTTGTTTTTTGGAATTGCGCAAAAGGTGGAGAGTAACCATTCTCTGGGTATATTCCCCGTTTTATATACTGTGTTGAACAGATCTAACAATATATCCATGGTATCATCATTCATGCATTTTAAGATTTCTACTGGGATTTGATCTAGACCTAGTGCTTTTCCATTTTTGTTGTTTCTTGTAGCTGTTTTTATTTCATCTTTCAGTATCGTTAATGCCTCGTTATCTTCTACTTCAATCTCCATCTGCTCTACTCTATTGTCTTTAAACAGGTCTTTGATGTGTTCTGTCCATTTTTTAAGTTTCTCTTGGGTGTCTAAGATTAGCTTGCCTTTTGCATTCTTAAGCAGTCTCGGTTCTCTCTTTCTGTTACTATGAGTTATCTTTTTTATCTTTTTGTGCATATTAAAACTAAAACTAAAACTACACTGTCCATAGGAGGAACATTTATGACATTTTGTTGAGGAGTTGGGTTTTTATAGTTATTACTAAAACGTCTTATATCTTCAGCGCAATATCCGTTGCCTCTCAGAGTATTAGCCAGTTTTTTTGTTTTTGGTTCCAGTGATTTTTCGTCACATATTGAAAGTGCTCTATGTACCAAAGAGTATATGACACATTGTGTTTGAGAAAGATGATGATGTGACGTTGCGTTGAGATATCGATATGTATGTGTTGGTTTTCTGCACACAGAATGTCCTAATTTGTCATTTTCTTTCCTTTGTGCTAGTACCCCAAGAAAGGGAAGGACGCCATTTGATTCAGTTTCCATAGTGAATTTTATGTTAGAATGTTATTGATTTAGATGATTCAAGAAATTATGGAGGTTATCTGTGCCATGCGGCCAAACTACGAACGTATCATGTACATATCTGCACCAAAATTTAGGTTTTAGAGGAGCAGAAGACAAGGCGTTTTCTTCGAAAGCTTTTTGAAGATGTTAGCTACCACAGGAGATAGCCGCTCCCGAAATTTGCTCGTAGAGAGTTCCTTGAAAAGTAACATATGTGGCAATCAGACATGCTTTAATTAATTCTAGTAGGGTGGAGTCCATGTTGTTATTTCGCAATATGTCCGAGATTATGGAAACTGAATTGTCTATAGGAACATCTGTGTACATGGATTTTACATCAAAACTTACCAATATGTCTCAGGGCTCTAATTGGGACAGTGTCCAAAGTTTTTAACAAAAGATTCGGTTTTTCCTGCAAACGGATATAAATGTTTGATAATATATTTATCTATTTTGTAGGTCGGTAAGTCTATTGCGCTGACGATTGGACATAGAAGTACATTTGCTTAATGTATTTTTAGCCGTCCGTGGAGGCGTGGAATCTTGGAACTGCTTGGTTTAACAGCTTTCTTTTCTTCTGAAGTGAGGCTTGAGGCGTTAATTAAAGATGTGAGGTTCCTTTCGATTTTGTTTGTTGAATCCGTCCACATGCCTTGGTAAGTATTGTCGTCCAAGAGCTGGTTTATTTTTTCAATATATTTGTCCTTATCCATAACAACAGTTGCATTTCCTTTATCAGCTGGAAAAACTAAGATGGTGTTGTTCTTGCTGATGTGATATTTGATTTAGGTGGCTGTGAGTGTTTTATGAACTTCGCTGTTTCGTATCGAATCGTGTCTGCATGTTCTGGAGGTAATTTTCTAATGGGAAGCTTCGACACTAGAAATTATTTCTTCCACTGGTATGCGCCTTGGTGTGATAGCGAAGTTCTGTCATTCGGATAAGATAGTTTTCTCTGCTTCGGTTGATGATATTCAATACATCAATAAAATAGAAGCATTTATACGAAAATATTAAACAAATTAAAAGCGATCCTACAAAAACTTTTCAAACAAAATTGAAACAAACCCTGTCAAACATTACAGCTATTTTTTAGAATTCGATAAATAAAGAATAATCAATATGAGCCCACAAGCACCAAAACTCTATGGCCTTATAAAAAATCACAAACCAGGAAATCCCATTCGCTCAGTCGTTTCATACATAAATAGCCCCACGAGAGAACCAAGTATGAAACTAAATGTATTCTTCAAACAAATAACCAACTTTAAACCAATCCACAGTTTAAATAATTCAGTAGATCTCGTCCAAAAACTAAAAAAACATAAAAACCCCAGATAACTCCATATTAGTTTCTTCTGACATAAAAAGCATGTTTTCTAATATTCCAACAGATGAATGTTTTATACTTATCCAAGAAATGTTACAGGAACGAAATATAAGTCCAATAGTTACTACTTAAATCTTGTCCTCTTTTGAACTTTGCCTATCACAAACCTATATTCAGTTTAATAACAAATTTTATTTACAAAATTCAGGCCTACCAATGGGTTCTGCTCTTAGCCCTCTCCTAGCAGACATTTTCATGTCAAAACAGAAAACAAAATTCTTAATTCCTCTTTAAGCAAAAACCATGTTCAATTTTGGTACAGATATGTGGATGATGTTCTAGCATATTTTAAAGACACTACCAGACAGCTTCAAAAATTCTTACAATACATTAATAATTGCCATCCAAAAATTCAATTTACCCTGGAAACTGAAAATAACCATAAAATAAATTTTTTAGATCTCACCATATTTCACTTCAATAATCAGTGTAATTTTAAAATTTTTAGAAAACTAACGTTTATAGGTAATACTATATCTAATGATTCTTTTCACCTCTTACAACACAAAATGGCTGCATATAATTCAGTGATACATAGAACATTCTCTTTGCCTCTCTCTGAAGAAGATCTTCAAGAGGAACTAAATATCATTGAAAGGATTGCAGTATCAAACAATTTCTCCCAATAAACTATAAAGAAATTAATAACAAAAAAACAAAAACAACTAGCCTTTAATTCAATATATTTCAAAATAAAAAAATGATAAAGATATTTCATCTTATATATCTTTGTCATACTGTGGTACCCTATCAGTAAACATAGCTAATACTCTTTCCAAACATAACATAAAAGTAGCCTTTAAATCTCAACACAATCTGTCCACTATCCTTTACAATCCTAAAGATAAAATTATTAAATTTGATAAATCAGGAGTTTATAAGTTAAAATGTTCAGAGTGTGATAGCTTGTACATTGGACAAAGTGGTAGAAGCTTTAAAACTCGTTTTTCAGAACATCACCGATCATATAGACTACAAAAAACAGACTCGAGCTTTGCCAACCATTGCTTAGAACACAACCACAGTTTTCCCAATTTAAGTAACACTGACATATTACATTATTCAACAAAAGGCCAAAAGTTAAATATTCTTGAATCTTTATAAATATATAAACATAATAAAAATAAAATTGTAAATTTGTTTAATGACCAGACAGAACTTGGGTTTTGTTGCCAAATAATAATTGGTTCCCAAAATTTAGTACCTCTCCTTTGTAATAATGTAATATCTCAGGTAGTTTTTATTTATTGTTAAATTTTCTCATGTTTCTGTATTGAATACTTAGTCTACCTTTGTAATTCGGTTTGAAAATGACTCTGTGAATTGAAACTGCAGTCACTGTTTTCTTAATAAATTTAGTGGTATAAAACATAGTAGTTCCTTTTTAAACATTTCCAGAAGATGATTAACTACCACGGTTACCAGCATCAACGGTATTACTCTTTAAAAATTGAAAACTGAGTCTCCAACACTTTGCCGTAGTTACGTGTTCGCTGTTCTGTTATACGGGGTAGAATCTTGGAACCTAACTGAATCAACTAGCAAAAATTTAAGATGTGGCTGTATCATCGGATTTTAACAATTTGTAGACGAATCGTGTAACAAATAACACTATGCTGGAAAGAATTGGAAGAGATAGGGAACAACCAAACGTATTAAAGTAAACGAAAATTGAAATAACTTGATCATATAATGGGAAACGAAAAGAGATACAGTCTCCTACAACACATATTACAAGGAAATATATTGAAAAAAAGAGGACCAGGAAGAAGAAGGATTCCCTGATTCAAGAATCTTGGAATATGGTTCTCGATGATAGCTATCAACAAAGGATGATCACCAACATTCAGAATGGATAGGGACCTTAAGGAGAAGATTTTGTTGCTTTTTTGTAATATAGTAAAAAGACTCAAACTTTTCAGTAATTGTAATTCTTGAAATTTTTTAAAATTAGTGAGCCTTCGATTTATTATCCCTTAAAGTTCTTAAAAAAAACTAGACCTTGCATGTAAACAATCACATTTGCTTTCATACCGGTAAGTCTTTTTTTGGTCAATCACAATTAATAAATATAACTCCAAAAACATTCTGAAATGCAGATGTCAGATATCGCCGCTGCTATATTTACATCATTAAAACTATAGAATTTCCAGATATTATCCGAAATAATTTCCCAGATTGTTGCCAAGAAATGCGGCATTCGGCCGCCGCAAAAAGGACAAAAAAGGGAATTTACCGCACCGAAAAGTATTTCTGGCGCTTCGGGAGATAAAAGGTCTATATTTCTGGATCCACACGTGTACAATAAACTACAATAGTTTAGCTTTAATGAGACTAACTAAGTAGCGAAGTTATAGAGGAAATTGCAGAATTATTATTGCCAAGGTGATTTCGGATGAAAAACTGAACAATGCATTAACTACTTCTAAGAGTTTACATAAATGCATTTATAATTTTCATTTTACATTATATTTTATTAAATTATAAATTAAGAGGTTTTTGAAACCAGCTTTCTGCGAGAGCTCGGCGGATATCTGCTGCATCGAAAATTTTTCTCTAAGAACCTTCTGATTAACTGTTTTTATTTTGTGAAATAAATTGGCAACGTTATTAGAGCGGTAAAAAAATTTATTGGCAAGTGTAGGAAACCATCCTGTCTGAAGTGAACATCTTGATTCAAAATATGAGAAGGTGTACTGCGTCCTATTCTTGTCGGAGTTTAAATTTATCCCAGACATGGCAGATGTGTGAAAATTCGCCAAGTTTTTCTCGATGAAGTTGTAGAAATGGAGTAGGAGAGAAAAGGATAGAAATTGGAAAGGGTCTATTTCCTATTTTCTAGATTACTAGAAGTTTTTAAACCTATCTAGTTCTCTCGCATCCAAAATCAGTTTTGTAGCGATTTGTTTCTGTCATTAGAGTAAAAAAAAATATTGGTAAATGCAGAGTCCTCTTGCCTGAGGCAAGGGCAGATCCAGCCTCTCTCCTTGGGGAGGGGCGGTGATATCACAAAAGTACTGTATGGCAAGCGAACACAAGTTGTCGACGGGGGTGGAGTGCCAGCAGCATACACATTCCTAGTATAAAAGGCAGAATCGGTTCTATTATCCTGAACTCAAAGCTCTTAGGAGGGGGGGGGGGGGGGCAAGCATACACATTCCTATACTCTATTCAAGAACTAGAGAGAGACATAAAACTATTACCGAAACCTCCAACGTACCTGCTCCAATGCCGCAGGCAACTGCCGTAAATCTAATTATATTTAATTATATTTAAATATTATAAGCTTTTATAAATTTACTGTATCAATAAAATTTCTCATAGTTCAATTTAATTTCTGTCAGTGAGCAAAGTACATCTTACAGTGTGTCCTTAGTAATTTATCTAATTTGCGCTTGTTTTTATATATTATTTGAGATTAGTGAGATACCCAAAAGATATGGCTTCCACCTCTATATTTATTCCAAAATCGTTAAACCCAGGCATTTTTTGCTCAACGAAAAACTTATTACGATGAATGTTTATGATGCCTTAAGATATCAATATCTAGATAATAATGTTAAAAGTTCTGTTAAGGTGTGTTCCAACATGACAGAAGTTGGAAAATCTACTATGTACCGAATATTGAAGGAGAAAAAAACGACTGGAATTGTTAGTACTCCCAAGCCACATTCGATCACAGGCAGACGAAAAACCTCGTTGGAAGAAGAGATGAAAACTCATTTGAGTTGAACATCACTACATAGTATAAAACAAAGTCGCTTTCTCTGTCCCTATGTCCCTTTGTATGCTTAAATCTTTAAAACTACGCACCGGATTTTGATGCGGTTTTTTTCAATAGATAGAGTGATTCAAGAGAAGGTTTATATGTATAATAACATCCATTAAATAGTGGAGAAATACTGTTATTTTTGAGGTTTCTAATGTGATGTCGTTAATTATCATATTTTTTTCCGCTTACATTGCAAACGCAGGCTGAACCCTACGAGATTTATCAAAATAATGTACTAATTATTTGTACACATTGAAAAGGTCTACAGAAAACTCCGCGATGGTATATGTCTATCTCTCATGGATATCCCACAATAACATTTTTTTGTCATTTACTTTTTACGACAAATAATGGCAAATTTTGAAGCGATTTTAACCAATACAGCATTAATCCTTATCCAATTAAATAGCTTAAATACATTGTTGATTTAATATAGATCTATATGGTCCTTTACAGCACAAGATTTAAATGAATATTTTCGAAGATATTACAGATTTAAAATTGCGGGAAGTAGCGCTTGCGGCGGTACTGGCCGACCGGGGCGGCGGCAGCGTGCCTATAAATAGCGCGTCGGAGGCCGATGTAATAATTGTTGTAAAAATAAAATAAATAGTCACAGTTTTTCTGTAGTGTATTTAGTATCAGCATTGCACCCGTGCGAAGCCGGGGCGGGTCGCTAGTATATTTTATTATGAGAAGCAGATCCCAACCGTCGACAAAATTCTAACTAATATCAATGAATATCGCTGAAATTAAAAGAACAGAGGGCTACTTTTTAGTCTGAATGTGCCTAAAACAGTTTCTATGACAAAATTAAAAATAATGAAAATACAGTTGTGATTTGTGTTAAATATGTCAAAACTATCTACAGTTTGTAATGTATACGAATTATTAAGAAATCATAAGAAATAAAATAATATTATAAAAACCTTTTATTTTAAGTTTTTTGCCGAAATAATATCCTATGCCATAAATACTTAGTGATAAAATAAACCTCCTTCCGACGCCTATGACAAGGATTAAAATCCTTTTTAACACTTCACACTTCCAAACATTTATTGTTATCCAACCCAAATAGTCCATTATTAATGACCGGTATTTTTGATTATAAAATTTCTAACCCATTCCTATGAAAAATGTATGTGTCTAACAGATTTTTCCAAAGACACCGAATTAAAGAACACAGGTAGTTTGCGAAGAAAAAAAGGGTAAAAAATGATTTATTACTCGCTCTAATTCTTGAATAAACTATAGTATAAGTGGCAAAATCGGGTCTATTTTCCTGAACTCAAGTTCTTGGGGGGTGAGCGATCGCCACTACCGCCCCCCCTTGGATCAGCGCCTGGCGTGAGGTGAATATTTTGATTCAAAATATAAGAAGGGAGTATTACGACTTATTATTGTCAGAGTTTAAATTTATCCCAGACATGGCAGATGTGTGAAAATTTTGGCATATGGTACATTTCTCTAATAACCTGATAGTTAACTATTTTTACTTTTTGAAATAAACTAACAATGATATGTTTTTATTTATTAGAGCAGCAAAAAATGTATTATCAAGTATAGGAAACCGTTCTGACTAAAGTGAACATCTTGATTCGAAATTTGAGAATTTTTTTTTAGTCACCCCTCGGTAATAAAAAAATAAAAAACACTTGGTTGTTCTACATCAAAAAGTACCCATACAAGAAAATTTTAGCCACTTTAATCTTCACATAACCTCAAAAAAAATTAAAACGTCTTTTTCGTTTTTTGACGATATCTGCAGTTGTAATGATCGTACAAACCTATTATTTTTTTATTTTGTAGGTTTTTTTATTGCCTACAACAAGATATTTTTTACAAAAATTTTTGGGGCGAAATTTAAATTTTTATGGGTGTTCGAAATTTTTAAATTCAATAAAATAAAAACTATGACAATAGCTGGGCCGAAAAAAAAATACGTTGTTTTTTAGACACCAAACTATGTTCATGAATTTTTTTAGTTTATTAAAAATGGAAAAACTAGTCAAAATCGCAAAAAAACGGCAATTTATTAGCATTTTTTCGCATTTTTTATTTTTGACTCATGGAAAAACAAGATTAAGACAAGACTAATACAATTTTGGGTTATTTTTTTATTTCAAATACTTGATCATACCTTGTAATTTTTTTTTAAATACAAAGTAACATAGTTAAATATATATGTAAGTATTAAGAAGTATTTAAGCAATATTTAACACATTAAAAATCTTGTTTTATAAAATGCTTGTATATATATATATATATATATATATATATATATATATATATATATATTGTACATATATATATATATATATATATATATATATATATATATATATATATATATATATATATTTAGAGTCAAAATTTTTGTAAGGAAAATGAATCGATATCTAAAAAATCGCAAAAACTAACAATATAAATTTTTATATAAAATTGAAATTTTTGAATTTGGTGCCAAATTTTTACTAAATGAAACAAATGATGCGAGATATATTATACAGGCAATTGTAAGACAGTTTTTACAACTAAAATATATCTCAATCTTTTTATGCGAATCACATTTTGTTATATTTCGCTTTTTGAGCTTTCGGTTAAATTTTTTTATAAAAATTTTTTATGTCTCTGCATGGTAAAATTTTCTCCTAGTGTGCAAATGAAAATTATTTCTTAAATATGTACCAAACATTTTGTATTTGTAAATAAAATAAATATAATTATCAATAGCAATTCTCTTTTTCACAACAATTTGTAGGGAAAATTCTGCCAATAATTATTACTCTGCAATCTCTAGATATCCAAAATTCCTACCCACTGTATGTATTGTATTTTTTCGGGAGCTCGAGCGTGCCATACTGTCCCGCATATTGAGTCCGGTCAACTCGGAGTTATTGGAGCAACCCGAATTGCCGTCGTTGAAAATTTATGAAGGTCTTTGATATTTTAAGATTTAGGGTGTTGACCCGGAGTTCGTCAAGCCTAAATTTTGCCATAAATAATTTCATTAAGCTGGTGGTGTTGGGAAAGGTTTGGGTTTTTCCGTAATGTGAAGCATAGTGTTTTATAAACACATGTGCAAATGTACATCTTCTTAGATGGCAATAGGTTAGATTCCTAAAGATACTTTTTATTATTTTTATTATTATACACCTTCTATACAGGGTGAGTCAACGATTGGATGAAGTAAGTTTGTGCCTTTTCGGTGAAATTTACAAAGAAACTATATTTATTGTTTGATACAGTTTATTTTTACGCAGATTTTAAAAATATTTAGGACTCTACAGGGCGAGCCAAAAAACTAGGACAGCATAAAGTTGTATTTTTTAAATAGAACACCCTATATACGAATCGTATTTTCGATTTAGTTTATAATTTTAAATCTATTTTATTAAGGGTTTACTATAACAAAACTTTATAGTTTCTGAGATAATTAAGTTTAAAGAAAAAAAGTCACATTTTCAAGCATCAATTCAATCCTAAATAACGTTTTCAATTTTGTGACAAATATATTCAAATTTGGAATTTAGCAAGGCCAAGGACAAGTTAACATAATTTTTACCTAATATTTGCAATAAAAGCTACAGGGTGTTGAACACATAGGCTCAAATTTGAACAAGTTTAAATGAATAAATATCTTTTTTCTTAAATGGTACACCCTGTATATTTTCATGTTATTTAATAGAATAATAAAAACCCTAAAAGTTTTGTCCAATATATCCTATACCTATTTATAATAGTTTTTGAGATATTTCAGTTTTTCTTATTTTCCATACTTTTTTACAAAAATAGTCTTCATTATCATAGTAGCCATATAAAATAATAAAAAGAAACTACAGAAACAAACAGAATGTGGTTAAATATGATGAAATACATTATTCGTTATATTACAACGGCAATAGTTTAATTAAACATAATGTGAAAAAATTAACACAACAATAACGACAAGGCAAATACATATTTACTTTCATACTAAATTGAAACCAAAAAATTACCTATTAAATACTGAGATTAATTATTTCTTTTTAATAAGTGTTCGAATAAACGACCTTGTGCAATGCACAAATTTAGTCTTTTTTGCAGATTTTCTCGGACCCTGGACAAAATTAGTGGCGTTATTGTTCTACAGGTATCCCTAATCCTGTTTCGCATATCTTCCACTGTTGTTGGTGGATTAACATACACCTTATTTTTAATATAACCCCATAGGAAGAAATCTAATGGGGTGATGTCGCAAGACCTTGGTGGCCACTCAATGAAACCCCCACGTCCAATCCATTTTTGCGGATATCGTTGGTCCAAAAACGCACGAACTTCACGATGGTAATGCGGAGGCGCACCATCGTGCTGGAACCACATACTGTCGAGCTCATCCCTATCGAGACCTTGAAGCAGTTGGGGTAGTTCTTCTTGTAGAAAGTTCAGGTAACTATGGCTATTTAGTGGATCATTAAAAAAGTGGGGTCCAATAATTCGATTATGATGAATGCCACACCAAACATTTAATGACCAGTGGTTTTGATGTTGCACCTCTCTAATCCAAAATGGGTTTTCTGTGGCATAATAATGCATGTTGCGTCTATTTACGGCACCGTTACTTCTAAAAGTAGCTTCATCACTAAACATTACCTTGCATAATAAATTTGGATTTAATTGAATCTCCGCATTTATTGTACGACAAAAGTTTACACGACTTTCAAAATCCTGTCCATGCAATTCTTGGTGTAATTCCATGTGATATGGATGATACCTATATTTCTTGGTAGTACGATTAGCGGTGGATTGTGATGTTTCACATAATGCTGCTAACTGACGGCTACCAATATAAGGATTTTCCTGAACATTTAACAATACTTGTAGTTCTTTTTCTTCATTAGTTACTGGTTTGTTGACCACTTTACGTTTTGGATAATCAACAGTACCAGAAGAATCAAATCTTTGCATTAAGTTTTGAAAAGTATGGGTATTAGGCTGGCATCGATCAGGATACTTCATTTTGTAAATTCTTTGAGCAAGAAGGCAATTTTTTTTGAGCCTCTCCTATTGTATAAATCATATCTATTAACTCATTCTTTGGAAAATTCATTTTACAATATAACATGAATGCAAAAAAAACCAAACTACATTACACAAAAACGAAAAGAAGCGATTGCGGTTATAAATTTGACACACAGAAAAATGTTCTTTTACATTGTTTTTGCCATAGCTACTATGATAATGAAGACTATTTCTGTAAAAAAGTATGGAAAATAAGAAAAACTGAAATATCTCAAAAACTATTATAAATAGGTATAGGATATATTGAACAAAACTTTTAGGGTTTTTATTACTCTATTAAATAACATGAAAATATACAGGGTGTACCATTTAAAAAAAAAGAAGATATTTATTCATTTAAACTTGTTCAAATTTGAGCCGATGTGTTCAACACCCTGTAGCTTTTATTGCAAATATTAGGTAAAAATTATGTTAATTAGTCCTTGTCCTTGCTAAATTCCAAATTTGAATATATTTGTCATAAAATTGAAAACGTTATTTAGGATTGAATTGATGCTTGAAAGTGTAACTTTTTTTCTTTAAACTTAATTATCTCAGAAACTATAAAGTTTTGTTATAGTAAACCCTTAATAAAAAAGATATAAAATTATAAGCTAAATCGAAAATACGATTCGTATATAGGGTGTTCTATTTAAAAAAATACAACTTTATGCTGTCCTAGTTTTTTGGCTCACCCTGTAGAGTCCTACATATTTTTAAAATCTGCGTAAAAATAAACTGTATCAAACAATAAATATAGTTTCTTTGTAAATTTCACCGAAAAGGCACAAACTTACTTCATCCAATCGTTGACTCACCCTGTACATTAAAACTAGTCTAAAAGACTAATCATACATTTTAATCAAAAAACAGTTTAACTTAACAACTAAAGACCTTCCACTGATGTTCCTTAGTTTACTCTGATATATAAACATACATGCGAAGTAGTAAATATCTATTGGATAAAAATTAAAGGAATTCTAGATGGTTACCTGGACATTTGACCAGTGAGGTCCAATGACTAACCTTTAAAATTGTAGAAGAGTAAGCTTTTTGCGAATAAATTTTTCTTAGGAACAAGATATTTTGTGTCATTAATTTTCAAAATCAGTTAAACCACTTTTTTTCCGACATTTCTTTAGCTATAGTTTGCAGTACAGTAATAGTTTCTACCAGGCAATGGAATATTAAACTTAATTAACTTAAATCTATCTAAGTAAACTTTACCAACAAAAGCTTATAAGAACTCATCCTTCTAGATATTAACGGAACAATTATACCACATTTAATGAATGCCAAATACATTGGCATGATATTTGATGTCAAATTTAGGTAGAAGTAGCATATTAAAAGGGAAAGAACCTAAATTAATCTAAAATATAGACGGTATAAGAGGTTGTTAAGAAGGAATCTCAACATTAAATGGATTCAAACGTCCCAAAATAAAATTCTATGAAACATAATAAATACCCGCTGATATGTTCGTAATACTGATCTTCATAGAGATCTCCAAATAGAGGCTATGAAGATAGAGATTAAAAAGTATGTAGGCAAGCACGAAGCGAGGGTCCACCATCATGTAAATGTAGAAGCTCTTAAGCTGCTGGATAACCAAGATCCTGTACGAAGACTAAAAAGCCACTTGAACTCTTGTAACATGTTCTGCAAAGCAGAGTACAGTGCGAGGGTGATGTGTAGATATGTATGTTTATTGTTTGAAGGTCATAGATAACGATGTTTCTTGCGAAGTAGTAGATATCTGTTGGACTTCCATTGTCTTTATTTTTGTTCAATATCACGACGTTTCGGCTAGTAGTTATCTCTAGCCATTTTCATGTGAAACTAAATAAATTCCTTAGCTACATGACTATTTATACTGAAAGTAAATGCAGTGGAATGTGACTGAGATGGGTGAAGTCATACCTGCTATGGCAAAATCTCATTTAGTTTTAGTTTACAATTATTAAGAAGTAGTTTCCACACTTCTCTTATATCTAAAGATGGTTTACTAAAACAACTCGGGTTCTGATGTATAATTTCTTTGAATTTCCGTTTTCTCCAATGTTGTTCTCGGTGTAGTATTTTAGCTTCAGACCATTTTATGTGGTGTCCATGAGTCCAGGCATGGTTGGCGGCACCAGATTTTTCTGTTTCTCCTCGAAATGTGCATTTTTGGTGTTCTTTGATTCTTACGTCAAGAGGTCTCTTTGTTTTGCCAACGTAGGAATTGCCACATTCACATGGCATCTGATATACACAGTTCTTCATGTCCCTTTGAGTTGTTGGTTTGATCCTAGTGAGCCGACTTCTCAGAGAGTTATTTGAATTGAAAACAACGTTGATTTTATATCATTTTCCTATCCTTCTAACTTTTTCTGAAATACCTTTAACATAGGGGATGTACAATACTGGTTTTAGTTCTTCATTCGTTGTCGATATTGTCCTATTTCTACGTTGTTCTAGAAATTTATCCACTAGATATACTGGGTATCCGTTGGCTGTCAGATCATTTTTAATATAATCTATTTCTTTCATCAAGTTCTCGTTGGAGTTGCAAAGAGTTAAGGTTCTATCTACACAGGAGTACTATCGAATTTGACTGTGACAAGAGAAACCTATCCAAGAGGTCAAGGTTGTAAATAAAGCAAGATCCAAGCTCATCAAATAAATTTCAAGCAATCTGCCATTCAAAAGGATAAAAGAAAGAATTTCACTCAAGTAGTAGGCAGAAAAACCGAGATTTAATTGGAAAAAATAGGTAGTAGTAAGTTCAAATAACAATAACATAAGTACAACCATTCACAATCTAGTGAATGACAAGCAAAACAACATAAATAGGGTGCAATAGTGACAATCAAATATATCATAAAACCGTACTTTGAAGTGTCAGAATGTAGCCAAAATTACGAAACATAAAGCAGCCGAGATGGGACGGAAATTAACAAGTGAGTAGAATTACGGGGGTGCGAAGTAAAATTAAAGATGCAACTGTCCAACGGATGATATGCTCTTATTCAAAGAATTGAGAGATGCTTAAGGAAAGTATAATTGTATATCGATTTCCATCAAGTAAAAACCTGCACCTTACTTACTTAAATATTATTTTGTTTGCTCATAACGTGAGTATTCGCAAAAAAGGTAAAATTAATCGAATTAGCCATAGTATACGTAAGCTGAAATTTGAACTATGACAACGTTGAGTTCCAAATTCAATAACTCAGTTACGTTATTGACTTGGTATCTGAAAAAATTTTGAACTTCCTCTGACTTAAAACAGATTTACTGTTCCGGTGAATAATAGTCATTATTATTAATGCCACAATTTTTTGTTTATCATATAAAAATATTCTTAAACTATTGTAGGAATTTTAAATGACATAACGCAAAGGAGCCAACAAAAATAGCAAAATTATTACATCTACACGAGGCAATTTGCGCTATGCATATCAAAGCAACAATTTATGTTGCCGCACAAGAATTTACTTGTAGCATTTGATCTAAAAGAGGCTGTAAATAACATCCTCTAACCTTATTAACAACATAAACAAGGCATAAATGCCGACATCAGCGATTTTATAACAGAACTTACCGGAATTTTTTATAAATTACCAAATTACATACACCAGGTGCGTAGCTACAAGCTTCGAACTTATTCACATGAGACAATCATCGTTATAATTTATGGTTCTATTAAGGAAGTAAATGGTCTTCCAAGGAGACTTCGCGTAACGTCATTAAGTTATGTCATACATATTGTAGGTGAAACTTATTCGTAATCCTCTTCAAAAAAAAAGAAAGACTGAAATGTAGTTGTCAAACTTGCATTGTCTTTATTTTAGTATGTTTGTACGACGTTTTGATTAGATTGTATCCTCAAATCATTATCGAATATAAAGTAAATATTTTAACAGGCTCCGAATGAATCCTTCTGTTTCTCCATTCGTGTAGCAAGTATATATATATATATATATATATATATATATATATATATATAAAAGTAAAGCAATGATTGAAAAACACAAATACAAACTTTATTTAAAATAATACAATAATGTCAGTGGGTGCAATTTTGTGTAAAATTTATAAATCATCTTATCTATACCTAATTAAATTATAAATATTATTCGATATGCTGTGTATTCTTTGGTGGGATTTAGGATTATTAAATCTGGCAATATTGTATAAATGTCTGAACTGTTAAAAACGACTAGTGTCTTCATATATGTGATTTTATTTTAAACAATCCAAAAATAATTTATTGTATTCCGTTATTATCAAAAGTGTGCTCGTTACCGTGCAAATTAAACAATTTGTGTTATTATTAACGATAACTATTCATAATAAGGTTAGTATATATCTATTTTATCTAATTATTTTCAGGCAAGTCAAAAATTTCTTTATCTTACACATTAAATGAATACCTTTTAAATCTCCACAAATTTTTATATCCACGTTTTAGATTTCATCCTTCCTTTTATATATATATATATATATATATATATATATATATATATATATATATATATATATATATATATAAAGGAAAACTTAAAAATCCTTTCTTCTTTGCCAACTACTGTAACATGTAAATAGTTTGCCCTGCTGCTTGCTTATTGATATAATTTATTTACTAATTTATTAAAATTCTTTTCCTTCCTTTAAAATTGACTTTCATTCGCCAGATATTTTTATATCCAAGCTCTATGTTTCTTTTTTTTAAATTTTTAATGAATGAGACCAGCAATGTTATTTCTATCGCAGATTAATCTGCATTACCTTCCTTTAATTTTTTTTTATAAAATAACAAATGAAAAATTTTGAGGTTGGTCCCGTTAATAAAAAAGACTAGCGATTTTTACACTATATCCGATTAATATCCACTCCTTCTTTTACTTTTCAAAATAACAACTCAAAATTTTGAGGTTATGTTACTTTTTAAGAACCAGACTAACGATGTTTACTGTACAACTGATGAACCTGTACTCTAAAAAAATGAATTTTAGCTTTTATATTAAATGGTGACGCAGTATAAATCTTTATTTGAATTTTTTTCTGATTGATCGGCCATCTGACTTGAACTGGCGAATAGATGAAATTTTAAGCTTTGAAACACAAAATCATGTGTTGATTTCCTTCGTTGTCAGTTACACGAAGTGATCTTAAGATTAGGGTGTTGGCTGCGCCCAGTTTTTATGAGAGGTGATGGTGTAAATTGGCGTTAAGATATCTATCAGTGTGCGTAGGTTTTTGATACAATGTATGTTGCAGGTGTTCATCCATTATCTTTGTTACTAGGATTTCTAAAAACTCAAAGAGCAAAATCGACTTGGAAGATTAAAGAGCGTACAAGATCGCAAGATATACCTACGTTACGTAGATGACACGTTCATTATCTGGCAACATGGAAAAGAAAATCTCAACAATTTTCTACACCATATAAACAATAAACAAAATCAAATTTACCATGGAAATCCAATAGGAACAGAAACTACCTTTTCTAGATACTCTACTAAAAAGAAAAGAAGATTGCTTGCTGTCACACGCTGTCTACAGAAAACTCACTCACACCAACAGATATCTCAACGCCAATTCACGTCACCATTCCGCCCAATTATTTGCCGTCCTGAAATCATTTTCGTTTCTATCTCACTCCCTTACAGACCAAGAAAAGTACTACAAAGAATTTAACGTACTGCGAGACGCCCTAACAAAAAATAGCTGTAAAAAGAACAAATCGACAATGCTCTAAAAATAAACGGTTTACCTCAAAAAATCACGAAAACCAAGAGAAAAGTCTCAAAGCTTTTGTTACTTATATCAGAAGCATCACAGACAAAATCGCAGAAATCCTTAAGAGACATAACATTGAAACCATTTTTAACACAAACCATAAAGAAAAGAGTCGCCTGCCACAACCCAAAGAAAAATTCCTCTAGAAAACCAGGGAGTATATGAAATTCCATGCGGAGAATGCAATTCATCTTACGTAGGTCAAACCTACCGCAAAACAAGTGCTAGAAGAGACGAATATATAAATGCAGTCAAGCAAAAAACAATTTCTTCTGCATTAGCTCAACACCTGGTAAACACAGGATATAAAATCCACTTCTCAGATTCAAAAATGTTCTCGAGATGTGAAAACTTATCCACAAGAGTTATAAAAGAAGCCATCGAAATTACAAAGACGAATAACAACTTAAATAGCAGAGACGACAGTCAGCGGTTGCCTAATACTTGAAAAAAACCTACTAACGAAATATTGACTAGCAGAAGGTAGTAAAGAAACAGATCATAACTCGGCGACATGACTCCAAACACCGATAGCAAGACCTATAATAAGCAGCAAAATTCGCCATCTGATTAGCCAGAACCACCCAGCCAATGAGCACACCTTACCAATACACAAAATCGGGCGCACCCGAGGAGTAATAAAATGGCTTTGACCCTAAGAAGACTAAAACTCGAAAATTCATACAAATAGGAAATGTCAAGAAAAGGAAAAATAATATATATATATATATATATATATATATATATATATATATATATATATATATATATATATATATATATATATATATATATATATATATATATATACATTTAGGGTTTAGGTTCTATATTTAATAAATATATAAAACGATTGACGGTTTCGCCCTTTATTCAAGGCATTTTCAAAATTCCTTCCTCCTAAAAATATATAATTAAAATACATCACATAAAAAAACCTATTTACATTTTCGAAAAACAAACAAGACACTTAAAAACAGTAGTCAAAACTTTATTAAAATTTTTTAAAAATACTTAATTTTACCGGTAAGCACCTTGACATTTTGCTGTTCTGTTTCTAAATAAAATTTAAATTTTTGCATCGTGTACTGAGGATACGTGGAATGCGAATGTGTTTTATTTTTTTAATATTTCTTTATATTTTGCAATGCATAAAAAAACAAATAAGGTATATGTTTGGTTTTATGTTTAAGAGGATATTCCACTTTTGATTCTTATTTGACCGGATCGAATACTTAATAGTTTTGTTTAAATTAGGTTTGCGTAAATGTGGCTCAAATTTCCCATATCTGTTCTGTCGTTAACAGTGTTTTTATCTTTTTTAATTTCAATCATTTCCTTTATCTGTAATTTTTGGTAATTCATATCTTTGTTTTTTATAATGGTACTGTACAGACTCATTTCGCTAGATGTTATATCTTTGTATACAAACATACCAAATCAACTTGTCCACACTATTTTAGCAGAAAAATGGGAAATTTTAAAAAAACATACATCGCTATCAAAAAATAATTTTATGGATGCTGTTGACCTCGTTCTTAATACAAATTACTTTCAGTACGAAAATACCTTTTACAAACAACTCGATGGATGTGCTATGGGATCACCAATTTCATCTACCATTGCTCAGCTAGTAATGAAATATTTAGAGGAAAGGGTTTTAGAAAAATTACATTTTAATCAATGATTGTATAGCAGCCATACCAAAAAATAAAATGAATGAAATTCTCCAAAAGTTTAACAGTTTTAACGAAAAATTACAGTTCGCGTCCAAAACAGAGATTAATAATAAAAGAAATTTTCTAGATATGACACTTATAATGCAGAAAAAACAAAATTTTAACTGAATGGTACACCAAACCAACTTGGTCAGGTAGATATCTAAACTATTTCTCTAATCATTCAAAAACTCAAAAAAATAGCGTTATAATCGGTCTATCTGATCGTGCTATCTCCCTAACGTCTCCAGAATTCCGACCAAAAATACTGCAAAAAGTAAAAGAGACACTAATAAATAATAATTTCAACGAAAAGACTATCACCAAAATAATTGATAAACGAACATCTAAGTTTTATAATAATGTAAAAACAAAAAACATAGAACATAAACAGCAAAAATATGTAGCATTACCGTACACTAGTGAGCTGTCAGGAAAAATAAAATACATTTTAAAAAAGCATGGATATTATCAGTATGCCACAGATCACATAATAAATTAAAGACATTGTTCACAAATTTAAAAAGTAAAACTCCTCTAATAATCAAATATAATATATTCGATCCCTTGCACAAATTGTCCCAAAAAAATAGGCATGACGAGCCAATTACTGAAGAACAGATTAAATGGCCATAAATATACAAAAAACGCCTCAACAGCGTTAAACAAACACACACAGGACGAAAAACACACTTTTGATTATAACAGTACCATTATAAAAAACAAAGATATGAATTACCAAAAATTACAGATAAAGGAAATGATTGAAATTAAAAAAGATAGAAACACTGTTAACGACAGAACAGATATGGTAAATTTGAGCCACATTTACGCAAGCCTAATTTAAACAAAAATATTAAGTATTCGATCCGGTCAAATAAGAATCAAAAATGGAATATCCTCTTAAACATAAAACCAAACATATACCTTATTTGTTTTTTATGCATTGCAAAATATAAAAAATATTAAAAAAATAAAAAAAATTCGCATTCCACGTATCCTCAGTAAACCATGTAAAATTTAAATTTTATTTAGAAACAGAACAGCAAAATGTCAAGGTGCGTACCGATAAAATTAAGTATTTTTAAAAAATTTAAAGTTTTGACTACTGTTTTTAAGTGTCTTGTTTGTTTTTCGAAAATGTAAATAGGTTTTTTTATGTGATGTATTTTAATTATATATTTTTAGGAGGAAGGAATTTTGAAAATGCCTTGAATAAAGGACGAAACGTCAATCGTTTTATGTATTTATTAAATATAGAACCTAAACCCAAGAAAAGACAAAATAAAGAAAAATGATACAATCTATGGTTCAAGAATCAAGAAAATATATATATATATATATATATATATATATATATATATATATATATATATATATATATATATATATATATATATATATATATGTTATATCGCAGATTTTCACGGATGGTAGAATGAATAGTTTGGTTATTCCGAGTTTCAATCCGTTCGTTCAAAAAATCGTTTTCAGCGAGTAACGAGACGAACCGCACTTGAAAATGCCAAATGAGATTTTGGCGAAACGTCGTGAAAACGATTTTTTGAACGAACGGATTGAAACCCGGAATAACCAAACTATTCATATATATATATATATATATATATATATATATATATATATATATATATATATATAATAACTGTATAAAAACCTTTCTTTGATGACTTTTCGATCGAAATATAGACAACCTAAACGAACCAAGGTAAGGTTCCGCCCCTGTTTGAGATTACACACTATTTTTAAAAGTAACAAAGTTGCCAAGCCAGAGAAAGGTCAAAATTCCGTTAAGATATAATTACAGATTGCTGAAACATTGTGGAACATGTCTCTGGTAATAAATAAGAGAAATTTCTAACATAACTCCGTAATGGTCGCGAATTTTTTGAGTTACTCTAAATTACGAAACCGTGTAAAATTATCGATCGAAAGCTTATAAAGTATTTCTTTTTTACAGGTTGTGAAGGTATCTTGGCATTTTTACATTAATGTTTGCTGTCGTATATTTTTGTTGATCACTAGTAATTGGAAATAATTAAAATATATGTGCTAACGAGATACATCTACCAGACGGACATGTTTGCTTATTTTATAAAGGTTTCATTCATGTGGCATTACCGTACACTAGTGAGCTGTCAGAAAAAATAAAATACATTTTAAAAAAGCATGGATATTATCAGTATGCCACAGATCACATAATAAATTAAATACATTGTTCACAAATTTAAAAAGTAAAACTCCTCTAATAATCAAATATAATATATTCGATCCCTTGCACAAATTGTCCCAAAAAATATATAGGCATGACGAGCCAATTACTGAAGAACAGATTAAATGGCCATAAATATACAAACACACAGAGGACGAAAAACACACTTTTGATTATAACACTACCATTATAAAAAACAAAGATATGAATTACCAAAAATTACAGATAAAGGAAATGATTGAAATTAAAAAAGATAAAAACACTGTTAACGACAGAACAGATATGGGAAATTTGAGCCACATTTACGCAAGCCTAATTTAAACAAAAATATTAAGTATTCAATCCGGTCAAATAAGAATCAAAAATGGAATATCCTCTTAAACATAAAACCAAACATATACCTTATTTGTTTTTTTATGTATTGCAAAATATAAAAAATATTAAAAACTACTGTTTTTAAGTGTCAGTTCTCAGTGAGTAACGAGACGAACCGCACTTAAAAATGCCAAATGAGATTTTGGCGAAACGTCGTGAAAACGATTTTTTGAACGAACGGATTGAAACCCGGAATAACCAAACTATTCATATATATATATATATATATATATATATATATATATATATATATATATATATATATATATATATATAATAACTGTATAAAAACCTTTCTTTGATGACTTTTCGATCGAAATATAGACAACCTAAACGAACCAAGGTAAGGTTCCGCCCCTGTTTGAGATTACACACTATTTTTAAAAGTAACAAAGTTGCCAAGCCAGAGAAAGGTCAAAATTCCGTTAAGATATAATTACAGATTGCTGAAACATTGTGGAACATGTCTCTGGTAATAAATAAGAGAAATTTCTAACATAACTCCGTAATGGTCGCGAATTTTTTGAGTTACTCTAAATTACGAAACCGTGTAAAATTATCGATCGAAAGCTTATAAAGTATTTCTTTTTTACAGGTTGTGAAGGTATCTTGGCATTTTTACATTAATGTTTGCATTCGTATATTTTTTGTTGATCACTAGTAATTGGAAATAATTAAAATATATGTGCTAACGAGATACATCTACCAGACGGACATAATAAAATGTTTATCACTACATAGTATAAAACAAAGTCGCTTTATCTGTCCCTATGTCCCTTTGTATGCTTAAATCTTTAAAACTACGCACCGGATTTTGATGCGGTTTTTTTCAATAGATAGAGTGATTCAAGAGGAAGGTTTATATGTATAATAACATCCATTAAATAGTGGAGAAATACTGTTATTTTTGAGGTTTCTAATGTGATGTCGTTAATTATCATATTTTTTTCCGCTTACATTGCAAACGCAGGCTGAACCCTACGAGATTTATGAAAATAATGTACTAATTATTTGTACACATTAAAAAGGTCTACAGAAAACTCCGCGATGGTATATGTCTATCTCTCATGGATATCCCACAATAACATTTTTTGTCATTTACTTTTTACGACAAATAATGGCAAATTTTGAAGCGATTTTAACCAATACAGCATTAATCCTTATCCAATTAAATAGCTTAAATACATTGTTGATTTAATATAGATCTATATGGTCCTTTACAGCACAAGATTTAAATGAATATTTTCGAAGATATTACAGATTTAAAATTGCGGGAAGTAGCGCTTGCGGCGGTACTGGCCGACCGGGGCGGCGGCAGCGTGCCTTTAAATAGCGCGTCGGAGGCCGATGTAATAATTGTTGTAAAAATAAAATAAATAGTCACAGTTTTTCTGTAGTGTATTTAGTATCAGCATTGCACCCGTGCGAAGCCGGGGCGGGTCGCTAGTGTTTTATAAAGGTTTCATTCATGTTAATGGCTTTTATTATAGCTCATGCATTTCATAATACAAAAGTTATTACTTATCTTTAAAATTAATGGAAATTAAGTTATTTGTGGTTAAATCAGTTAGCAGTAGTGATTCGCGTTTCAGGAATAGTCGGGGTACCCCGTGGAGTTTCGTAACCGATGAACAGACATGGCTTCACCAAAATTTTTCATATACAGGCTTATTCATCCTATACGGCACGGAATATTGCGGCCCAAATACGTGACTTTCAAAAAGTTTTACTTTTGGGATATATGGGGGTCTAATATAGTTACTTTTTAAAATTATTTTCATATTATACAGGATGTCCCAAAAGCTCTGAAAGTATCAAAGTTGTGTTTTTTTAAAAGGAACCACCTGTATATTATTGCATTTTTGGATTCTTCGAGCAAAATAAGTGCATATTTTAATAAAGTTTATAGTACCTAAACCTTAAGGGTTTTTCATGTGTCAAATGCTTAAGAAGTATTTCAGTTATATACTCGAAATTTATAGTAATGTATACCAATCAAATATATCTTATATCTCAATTATAATAAACTTGTTATATTATACCGGGTGTCCAAAAATTAAAACTAATCAAATAAGAAATTTAAGTGGCTATAACTTGTTTAAATTAAATAGAACGATATACTTTTTAACTTACCAGAAAATGTACCTTTTAAATACCTATCGAATAGTATAAGGGTGTTCTATAGCTAAGTCTTCGCGTTTCTACAGGATACGCCAAATAATAATTTTCTGCACTATTTTGTGTTTTTTGAATAGATGTTTTCATGTATCTAGTTGCCTATGGTATTTGGAAATGACAGATGATTAACAACTATAAGAATAGTAATTAGGAATATCTTTACAAATGTTCAGAAACTCGGAACGCAATTTATAGTCGTCCAACAACAGGCTATAACAACAATAATGGTAACAACATATTGACGATAGCATAAAACAGAATCAATATATATATAGTAGATGTTAAAAATGTCGGCCATCCATTTCCAAACACTAATATATTCTTTTTTTGAAACCATCCAGTTGAAACCACATAGGTGTTTTAGTATTTAAAAGGATATCTTCTAATAACACTGGAAGTTGGTGTAAATGAAAATCGCGAAACGTCAAACCATTTAAAGGTCCTTCAAAAAAGTAGGGTCCAATTAAGTATGGACTCAGTATTCCTCCCCACACATTAACCGCTTATACAGGGTGATTCAAAAATCGATCACGAAACTTAAGAGGGTGATTCTACTTGACAAAATAAGGGTAGAGCTTCATATAATTTTTTTCAAAATGTCATTCGTTTTCGAGTTACAAGCCGTCCAAGTTCAAGTTTTTATTTTTTGTTTTTTGAATTACTCGCTTACAGGAAAACCGATTTGACTAATATTTGAAAGATAGGCTAAGTCTTCTGCGCTTCATCATTTTAGTAACAATTCACATTGATTGTTTGCCGCTAGAGGGCACTTTACCTACATTGAAAATTGTTTTTTTGTCATAATTTTTTAGTGTTGACAGCTACAGTAGTTTTTGGTATAATTTCTGAAAGACTGATGCCAGGCCTTTAAAAAAGGTGCTCTTTATTTACATCGCTAAACCCAACGGTTTAGACGTAAATCACCCTTAAAAATTAAGTGGTAAATTTACTTTTCTCATTTCATTACCACCAGCTACCAGGTAAATAGCTATCAAAGTATACTAGAGCTGTCAGTTTAACATCAAATAAATTCGCTTTTTAAACTATTTAATTTATAATCTTAAAATAACTAATAATGGCTAATCAGTAAATATTCATATTATGGATTATTGCGATATACATTTAATTGATAAAAATTAATGAAACAGTACTAAACAAACTAAAAAAGATTCTCAAAATGTCCCCCATTTTCTTCAATATATTTCCTAACACTCTTCAAAAAATGTCGCCTAACTCGATGAAAAATTTCTGGTGTTTCTTTAATAATTTGGCACTTTTCGATTATCCTGAAGCGAAGATCCTCGACGTTGATTACTGGAATATCGTACACCAATTGTTTCAAATGACCCCAAAAGAAAAAATCCATAGGATTAAGGTCTGGTGACCTCGCTGCCCATGCCAATGGTCCACTTCGTCCTATCCATCGCTCAGGATACGTTGCATTCAAATACTGTCGGACACGTATACTAAAGTGGGGCGGAGCTCCGTCTTGGAGGATCCACATGTTGGCCCTTACTTCCAATGGCACATCTTCCAGATACAATGGGAGACGATTTTGGATAAAATCTAAGTATACGTCACCAGTTAATGGGCCATCAAAGAAATGAGGACCAATAAGGTAATCTCCTATTATCCCTGCCCACACATTTAGTGAAAATCTACGCTGATGTTTCGTTTCTACCACATTGTTTGGGTTCTCGTAAGCATATGTGTGGATGTTGTGTAGATTTGTTATGCCATCACGAGTGAAACCAGCTTCGTCAGTGAATAATATGACGCCAATTAATCGATTATCGTGTTCATACTTAGCTAGGATCTGATTGCACATTTCCAACCGTCTCGGCCGATCATCGTCATAAAGAGCCTGCACCTTTTTTGAATGAAACGGGTAGAGTTGTTCTTCTCTTAGTATCCTCCATGAACTAGCCTGACAGAGCCGCACTTCATTCCCAATTTTTCTAGTACTAATACCTGGATTATCTTCAATAATTTCAAGCACTCTTTCTTCTTGTTGCACGTTTCTAGCAGTTCTAGGTCTTCCCCTATTTCCATTATAACTTTTAAAGGAACCACATTCCGCAAGCCTCCTGTGCACACTGGAAAATGTTTGAGCATGAGGGATATTTCTTTCCGGATAACTCTCCATATAATATCTTCTTGCCAACTCTGCATTACCATTTGCTTTTCCATAACAAAAATGGATATCACAATATTCGATATTTGAATATTGGTGATTAGCCATTATTAGTTATTTTAAGATTATAAATTAAATAGTTTAAAAAGCGAATTTATTTGATGTTAAACTGACAGCTCTAGTATACTTTGATAGCTATTTACCTGGTAGCTGGTGGTAATGAAATGAGAAAAGTAAATTTACCACTTAATTTTTAAGGGTGATTTACGTCTAAACCGTTGGGTTTAGCGATGTAAATAAAGAGCACCTTTTTTAAAGGCCTGGCATCAGTCTTTCAGAAATTATGCCAAAAACTACTGTAGCTGTCAACACTAAAAAATTATGACAAAAAAAACAATTTTCAATGTAGGTAAAGTGCCCTCTAGCGGCAAACAATCAATGTGAATTGTTACTAAAATGATGAAGCGCAGAAGACTTAGCCTATCTTTCAAATATTAGTCAAATCGGTTTTCCTGTAAGCGAGTAATTCAAAAAACAAAAAATAAAAACTTGAACTTGGACGGCTTGTAACTCGAAAACGAATGACATTTTGAAAAAAAATTATATGAAGCTCTACCCTTATTTTGTCAAGTAGAATCACCCTCTTAAGTTTCGTGATCGATTTTTGAATCATCCTGTATATACTGGTTTCTCATAACCCTGTATTCATGCGGATTTGAATCAAAATAGTAATGGAAGTTGTGTCTATTCACGAAACCATTGCTGTGAAAATACACCCGCAAGTAGAATTCAGTTCTGTTGTCAAAATTATTTCCATGAAGCTCTGGATAAAGCTGGATTTTATAAGGATGAAATCTGTATTTGTTAAGAATCCTTGAAACACTTACTTGGCTAATATTAGCATTTTCGGATATATGATTCTAATATTGGAATTTTCGATCCCTGATCCAAGTATAGTAAAAACATTTTCTTCATCCTCAGTGACAGGTTTTCTTATAACAGGTTTTTTTATAACTGACACTTCCACTTTCCCGAAACTTTCTCCAAGGATAAAAATCATATCAATACGTTCTTCCTTTGGATAAATCCTCATTTTGACAAAGTAATAACACAACAATATTCAAATAATTCAATTCAATAAATGAAGTTTCACAGTTCCAAAAAATAATACCGCTAATATAGCAACTGGGTTTGCAAACTAAACTGACAGATGAAATGAATTATCTGACATTTCTAGATACATTAGAATATCTATTCAAAAAACACAAAATGATGCAGAAAACTATTATCTGGCGTATTCTGTGAAAACGTGAACACTTAACTATAGAACACCCTTATATCATTCGATAGGTATTTAAAAGGTACATTTTCTGGTAAGGTAAAAAGTATAGCGTTCTATTTAAATTAATCAAGTTGTAGCCACTTAAAGTTCTTATTTGATTAGTTTTAATTTTTGGACACCCTGTATAATATAGCAAGTTTATTATAATTGGTATATAAAATATGATTTATTATTACAGTTCACTGTAAATTTCGTGTACATAACTGAAATACTTCTTAAGTATTTGAAACATGAAAATTAGATTAGATTTTGCCAAAATTCAAATTATTTCAAAACCCTTAAGGTTTAGGTATATAGTTTTCGACTTTAAATATTTGAAAAATTACATTTCTTGCCACTTTTTATTATAAATAACTTTTGATTAAATAAAATCTGCGCCCAGTAATTGATAGTTCAAGTCAAGAACTCCAAACTAAGGAGTGCATTGTTGAGATTAAGGTAGATTTGTCCACTTTTCAGTTTTTTGAGATTTACTCGAAAACTTTTCATTTTTTTCTATTTTTTTCGAAATAATACCTTGTGAATTCCAAAAAGTAATTTTTTTTTAAATATACCCCAAAAACGAAATAAAATAAGCAAAAAAATTTTTTGTTTCATTTTTTTACCATAAATTTTATGCAAATAAAGTTAAGTATAGGTATTGCTTCATGAAAAAGAAAGCAGACGTTACGCTTATTAAAATGAGCTCCTACAGAAGTCTGTACGATGAAAAATAATCGAGATATGGCGTCTCAAACTTTGTCTCTTTTCTCAATATTAGCAAATTTGTCCTTTTTTTTTTTTAATTTCGTCCTGTAACTTTTTGTAAGTAAATTTTGCTATAGGCATTGTCCCATTCAAAAGAAAGCCGATATCTAACCCATAAAAATGGTTCCGAGCCGAAGTTTGCACCATAAATAGTTAGAGAGAAATGAGTTCTCAAAGTTTTCAACATTTTACGATTTTTATAACTTTTTGCCCGCACATTGTGTAATTTTATGTTTTGCGGGAAAATTTTTCTTTATTCAATGAACAAATTATTTTAGGGTATTTAATGATAAAAATAATAACATTTTGAATATACGGAAGAAGAAATAAAATTAATTATTACATTATTTTATACTTTTTTTGATTTATTTGTGGTTTTAATGGCACATCATTCATTCTTAAGAGCTCATAAATGAGTTTTTGCTTAACGTCTATATAATTTGTATATTACCATGCCTTAGGGTGGCTTACGTAGTCATTGATATGTTATTAGAATAATGTGAAACCAGTGTACAAGGTCATTTGCCTTTTTCATACTTCTATTCGGCTTACCATCTGCTGCACGTGCTTTTTCTTTAGAAAGAAGTGCGGAAAAATAATTTATCATAAAAAAACTGTCACGATAGGGTCAGTACTATTTTTTATATTAGAGACCAATCCATCTTTATCTTTGAAATAAAAAATTACTTCTATCTTCATGGCATTGTGATGCAATTTTATTACAATAATTAACTTAACCATTATTTTAATTCCTTTTTATTTTTTCCTTGACTTATTTTCCATACATCTTTTTTCCACCTATTGTGTCTCATTACATTAACGTCAAGAGCTAATTTCAATAATTATTAAAAAAGAAACACTCCGATTTCTTTCTTTCTCGCGAAGAACATGACTTGGCGAGGCCGTGAGTCTTTTAGCTCGAAAACATGCACATAAATTTTGGCCAATCTCTGTCAGAATAAGCAAAGGATCAGCTTGAGATCAGACATAATGCAACTGTCGCATATTATAATATCGTTGCATTCGTGAGGTTCAGCAGAAGTCACTATTTTAGAGTATAAACCAGGGACGTAGAAAATCTTATCAGTTTTAAAGTGGATAAAGAGACTTGTGAAGGAAACACTTTAAGACGTGAAACTTGGTGCTATATTATACAGAGTGTCTCTAAAAGATTTGTACAAAATGTTAGCGCAAATTTCTGATGCCAGTTCAAAAATTGATATAGTTTTTGAAATCAAAGTATTAAGGTTATCTTTTTTTCCCCCTTTTTTGTAAATAGTGATCTTAATAAGAGCTTGAGTTACACTAACTTTGATACTTTGGTATTTTTTAAGATAAAAAATCAAGATTTGATTACAGTTTCGATATACGCTGCAGAGGGCGCCACCAGTAGCACTTTGCCTACATCTAAAGCTTCATAACTTTTTTGTGCCTCGGTATATCAAATTTTAAATTAAAGATTCTTATTCCCCTACATCTTTTATCCAAAAAAGTTCATTTAAATAATACTTCATTATTAATTTTAAAAATTTGTATCAAGGTATAAATGTCATTTATATTTCAAGTAAATTGTTAGCGGAAAGCGATGCGCTGTCTCCACTCCTCTTTAACGTCGCCTTGGAGAACATCGTGTGAAAAACCAACACAAAAACGCTCCTCTATAGAAATCAAGGTCCACGCATCATATTGACGTTCGCTGATGATATCGATATTGTAAGTAATACAACTACCAGTGTCAAGGAAGAGTTCTTCAAATTGGAAAATGCCGCAAAGAAAGTTGGCCTACCAATCAACGAAGAAAAAACAAAATATATGGCTACAACAAGAACGGAACGGCGAGACAGAATAGGACAGAACGGGACTATGGACCACTACAATTTTGAAAGGGTCCATCAGTTTAAATATTTGGGAGCTACGATCACCTCTGACAACAACATTACACAAGAGATTAACAACAGAATACAAGGAGGCAACCGCTGCTGGTATGGGCTGCAAAAGATAATGAAATCGAAAAATATATTCCGCCGCACGAAAATAAGAATATATCAAGTAGTTATAAGACCGGTAATGACATATGTATGTGAAACATGGACGTTGACAAAACAAAATGAGAATCGACTGAAAATCGCAGAAAGAAGAATGCTTAGAGGGATATACGGACCGGTCAGGGACAACACCACACAGCAATATAGATCGAGAACAAACAAGGAATTGGAGGAACTATACAACCAGCCAGATAAAGTGAAAATAATAAAAGCAGAAAGATTAAGATGGGCCGGCCATGTTATGAGACAAGATCAACGTATCGTCAGGTTGGTATGGGAAGAGAACCCAGAAGGAAAGCGGCCGCTAAGAAGACCAAGGATGAGGTGGAGAGATAACGTTGCAGCAGACTTACAAACCCTAAACATCGAACGCGCGGAGGAACTGATGATGGATGGCAGCAAGTGGAGGCAGATTGTGAAGTCAGCAAAGACCCACCCCGGGTTGTAATGCTAGAGAGAGAGAGAGAGAGAGTTAGCGGGAAAAAAAGGAATAAGATACAACTATTAAGTCACTGAAATCGGTTTCCTATAAATTTTGTAAAAGATTCTTCCACGTATCTAATTATACAGGTAATTTCTATTCAATAGTAAATGAATTAGTTGTTTGGACTTACATCTCCTAAATAATTTAAAAAAAAAACAAAATTTCAGTAAGAAATAAAGAGAAAAATATTGCCGTATTTAAATAGTTTGTTATATGAGTCATCGAAGTTGGTAGATGGCAGGTGCAATATCCTGCCGACATACCTTGAAATTTATGGTGCATATATCAGTTATTTCCTGCTAATGTTGCTCTCGGTCCGATACAGCTCCACTGACGAGATCATGAGGTGATCGAAACGCGTATAGAGAGAGGACCAGAGCGATGTTTGCAGGAAATAAACTGTTTGTATATATATATATATATATATATATATATATATATATATATATATATATATATATATATATATATATATATACAGGGTGATTCAAAAATCGATCACGAAACTTAAGGGGGTGATTCTACTTGACAAAATAAGGGTAGAGCTTCATATAATTTTTTTTCAAAATGTCATTCGTTTTCGAGTTACAAGCCGTCCAAGTTCAAGTTTTTATTTTGGTTTTTTGAATTACTCGCTTACAGGAAAACCGATTTGACTAATATTTGAAAGATAGGCTAAGTCTTCTGCGCTTCATCATTTTAGTAACAATTCGCATTGATTGTTTGCCGCTAGAGGGCACTTTACCTACATTGAAAATTGTTTTTTTGTCATAATTTTTTAGTGTTGACAGCTACAGTAGTTTTTGGCATAATTTCTGAAAGACTGATGCCAGGCTTTTAAAAAAGGTGCTCTTTATTTACATCGCTAAACCCAACGGTTTAGACGTAAATCACCCTTAAAAATTAAGTGGTAAATTTACTTTTCTCATTTCATTACCACCAGCTACCAGGTAAATAGCTATCAAAGTATACTAGAGCTGTCAGTTTAACATCAAATAAATTCGCTTTTTAAACTATTTAATTTATATCGAATATTGTGATATCCATTTTTGTTATGAAAAAGCAAATGGTAATGCAGAGTTGGCAAGAAGATATTATATGGAGAGTTATCCGGAAAGAAATATCCCTCATGCTCAAACATTTTCCAGTGTGCACAGGAGGCTTGCGGAATGTGGTTCCTTTAAAAGTTATAATGGAAATAGGGGAAGACCTAGAACTGCTAGAAACGTGCAACAAGAAGAAAGAGTACTTGAAATTATTGAAGATAATCCAGGTATTAGTACTAGAAAAATTGGGAATAAAGTGCGGCTCTGTCAGGCTAGTTCATGGAGGATACTAAGAGAAGAACAACTCTACCCGTTTCATTCAAAAAAGGTGCAGGCTCTTTATGACGATGATCGGCCGAGACGGTTGGAAATGTGCAATCAGATCCTAGCTAAGTATGAACACGATAATCGATTAATTGGCGTCATATTATTCACTGACGAAGCTGGTTTCACTCGTGATGGCATAACAAATCTACACAACATCCACACATATGCTTACGAGAACCCAAACAATGTGGTAGAAACGAAACATCAGCGTAGATTTTCACTAAATGTGTGGGCAGGGATAATAGGAGATTACCTTATTGGTCCTCATTTCTTTGATGGCCCATTAACTGGTGACGTATACTTAGATTTTATCCAAAATCGTCTCCCATTGTATCTGGAAGATGTGCCATTGGAAGTAAGGGCCAACATGTGGATCCTCCAAGACGGAGCTCCGCCCCACTTTAGTATACGTGTCCGACAGTATTTGAATGCAACGTATCCTGAGCGATGGATAGGACGAAGTGGACCATTGGCATGGGCAGCGAGGTCACCAGACCTTAATCCTATGGATTTTTTCTTTTGGGGTCATTTGAAACAATTGGTGTACGATATTCCAGTAATCAACGTCGAGGATCTTCGCTTCAGGATAATCGAAAAGTGCCAAATTATTAAAGAAACACCAGAAATTTTTCATCGAGTTAGGCGACATTTTTTGAAGAGTGTTAGGAAATGTATTGAAGAAAATGGGGGACATTTTGAGAATCTTTTTTAGTTTGTTTAGTACTGTTTCATTAATTTTTATCAATTAAATGTATATCGCAATAATCCATAATATGAATATATACTGATTAGCCATTATTAGTTATTTTAAGATTATAAATTAAATAGTTTAAAAAGCGAATTTATTTGATGTTAAACTGACAGCTCTAATATACTTTGATAGCTATTTACCTGGTAGCTGGTGGTAATGAAATGAGAAAAGTAATTTTACCACTTAATTTTTAAGGGTGATTTACGTCTAAACCGTTGGGTTTAGCGATGTAAATAAAGAGCACCTTTTTTAAAGGCCTGGCATCAGTCTTTCAGAAATTATGCCAAAAACTACTGTAGCTGTCAACACTAAAAAATTATGACAAAAAAACAATTTTCAATGTAGGTAAAGTGCCCTCTAGCGGCAAACAATCAATGTGAATTGTTACTAAAATGATGAAGCGCAGAAGACTTAGCCTATCTTTCAAATATTAGTCAAATCGGTTTTCCTGTAAGCGAGTAATTCAAAAAACAAAAAATAAAAACTTGAACTTGGACGGCTTGTAACTCGAAAACGAATGACATTTTGAAAAAAAATTATATGAAGCTCTACCCTTATTTTGTCAAGTAGAATCACCCCCTTAAGTTTCGTGATCGATTTTTGAATCACCTTGTATATATATATATATATATATATATATATATATATATATATATATATATATATATATATATATATATATATATATATATATATATATATTTGACATATTCTCTGCCTGAAAGGAGAATTACATATATTACAAACTATTTAAATACGGCAGAAAGATTTCTTTATTTCTTACTGAAATTTTGGTTTTTTAAAAATTTCACCTTACTCCGATGATTCATAGATGTCGTTCGACTGGCGATATTTTTCAGTCTGACATCGAAGTTGGTAAATGGCAGGTGCAATATCCTGCCGACATACCATGAAATTTATGGTTCACATATCAGTTATTTCCAGCTAATGTTGCTCTCGGTCCGATACAGCTCCATTGACGAGATCATGAGGTGATCGAAACGCGTATGGAGAGGGACCAGAGCGATATTTGCAGGAAATAAACTGTTTGTATATATATTTTCATATTCTCTGCCTGAAAGGAGAATTACATATATAACATCCGAAATAATTTAATACAGAAGTATGAAATTTTTACAGAACCTTTGATTGATCATATTGATATAAAAGATTAGGTCAAATTCCCATCTACTTATTTATTTCGTCCGCAAACCAAATATCTTAATATACCGTTCAACCAAATACTCTGTATGAATTTTTCCAAATCAGTGAAAACTCACACGAGTCGACCATGTTTATTTCATTTAAAATTTGCATGTTAATACGTTCGGAAAGATGTGGGAAGAGACGCGGTGAGACAAACCCACAATATCCGCTCTGGCGGACCCATGCCATGGTACCATACCCGTTTTTGGTTCATTGAAAGGAACTTCTTTGTTTTACAATTAAACCACGGTACTTATACATTTTAGGCGTCCATCGAATTGGTAGCCTATGTTAAGTATTCGATAAATGTGTAGAGAATTTGTTAGAATTCGTTAAGTAATTTTAAGACCTGTTTGTTAAAATTTTAATTTAAAACTTGAGTAAAAAAATTGTATTAATATGGAAAAGCATTTATTTTATAGGGTGTTTATTAAAGATAATTTTTCTACAGGTTATGAGAAAAATACGTTTACAACGTTTGGTGACAGACGTTAAAATTTAAGCCAACTTAGTTATATCCGATACCGCATCGTTTAGGCCGTAGAAGTCAAAATTATTGTTACAGGTATTTTTATTACCACAATTAATTGGAGTATGAATGCAATTGAAAACATTTTTTTCCTAGCGAAAGTGTTCATCCACCGAAAATTTTTGAAGAGCTAAAAAAACCTTTCAAACACATGCGGCTATTCGATAGAAATGTATAGGTTGTCATAACGCTGATGACATAAAAATCATAAGCGATGTTTACGAATGATGCCACTTTTATAACACTTAAACTAATTTATAACCGGTCACTACACCACTAGAAAACGTCATATTATTGTGTGAAACCACACAGCAAAAATCATTAAATTCAGTTACCACTTTTTTAAGAAATTTAGGAAAAAATTAATATTTTGACATATTTTAACATCAAGAGTCAGTCATCATACTTTGTATACGTATTTGCCAGGCACCCTGTATATAATTGATTAAAGTTTATTCTTTTATATAAAAAAAATTATTTCACGTATAAGTGATTGGACTGAATTGAAAAGATTCGTATTATTGCACGATAATTATCGGCCCTACGTAACTGGCATAGTGCATTTATTTAAGATATACCAACTTCCTACTTAACTGGATTAACCATATTACATCAGTCAAATAAACATTTTGCCGGGACACTCAATCATCCCGGCATAGACCTGGATGTTCGGGTAATATAGGCCTATAATAAAATTTTTATAAAAAAATTGAACCGACTTCTAAAAGTGCGCTAAAAAGGGAAAAATAACTAGAAATTTTTATATGAAATTGAAATTTTTGAAGTCGGCGCCAAACTAATACCTGACAAAATGTGATTCGCATAAACAGATTAAAAATACTTTAAATTTCAATGTCATATAAAAATTTCTAGTTATTTTTCCCTTTTTAGCGCACTTTTAGAAGTCGGTTCAATTTTTTTATAAAAATTTTATTTTTCAATTTTTAGTTTTGAATTCATTATGATATTCATAAATTATTTGAACTACATGCTAATCGAGATTAATGTACCTTGCAATGACTCCAAGGTGGCAAAAAAGTACCCATTTTATCCAGAATTGTAAGTCACCCTAAAATGAACCACTAAAAATTCTTTGATTCTTAGAGTTCTTCAAATACCAATGAAATTGTGTCAAACAAATATTTAGTCTGTCATAGTAAATCCAATATCTTATATTTCAAATTACTTTTAGATTGGTAATATAGGCCCCAAAACCTTCCAATATCAATATTTAAAGAATTTGAGACATAAATTTCTTAGCCCGATATATTTTTTATTGCATATTGAGTTTGTACACGCCCCAAGAACCCTGCAATATCAATTTTAGGTAAAACCGAAAAATGTAAAATCTTTAGTCCTTCATATTGTATCTAATCAATCTAATAGTTGTAAAAAATTAACTTCATATTCGTAATACACCACCCCCCAACGCCCTAATACCAAATCTAAAAAAATGTGTATGACGTAAAATTTTCAACCCACCACATTGGATCCGCCATAATGAATTTCAAAAAAGCAATTTTAACGTCTTAATCTAATCTAAATTTAAATCCTTCAAAGCCTCCTAGTACCAATTTTAGATGAAATCCAGAAATTAAAAATTTCTAAACGGTCATATTGCATCTGACGTATTAGATTTTCTTAAAATAATTTTATATTCGCTATTTACATCCTCAAAAATGATTCAGTTCCACATTTGAACAAAATCGTAACATGTAAAATTTTTGGTCAGCTTTATTGCATTCGCCATATTGAATCCTGAAAAAATAGGACTAAATTCATAATTTACACCCTCAGTTTTTGAGAAAGTCGAGATATGTAAAATTTTTAGAACACCATATTGAATCCGCCAGATTGAGTTTTTCAAAAAAATATTTTAATTTCGTAATTAACACTAACAAAAATCCCTCCATACTGACTTCAGACAAATTCCAGAGATGTAGGATCTTTAATCCCCCATATTAGATCCGCCATATTTAATTTTCTTTAAATAATATCAGATTCGTAATGTGCTATCCCAAAAACTTCCTCATATCAATTTTGAAAAAAATCGAACACAATTAATTTTTTATCCATCATATTGGATACGCCATATTGAATTTTTTAAAAATAATAATAATAATAATAATAATAATGTTTATTCATGATATACATACAAAAAGTATTTTCACAAGTCAAATATAAAATAACATATAGTAAAACATTAAGTAGACAAGAACAAATCAGTCTAAAATTTAAAAAAACACAAAACTTTTTAAACAAGTCAAGTTTACAAATAAAACAAGTACAGTGAGGGAATTATCTGTGCTTTTCCTGTCATATTAAATCATTGAGATTATTTAAAAGAAACTCTTCAATGCTGTAGAAAGCTTTTTTCTTCAAATAGTTTTTCATTTTGGACTTAAGCTGCTGCGTACCGAGGTTTTTAACAACATTAGGAAGCACATTAAAAAATTTTAGCTCATAGTGGTTCGCACCATCCCTGGCTCTAGCAGTTCTACTATAAGTCAAAGTAAAACAATTCCTACCCCTCGTGTTGTAGTTGTGGTAATCACTATTACAGATATACCCATCAGCATTCTTTTTGATATGCATAAGACAATTCATGATATAAAGAGATGGCAACGTAAGGATGCCAAGGGAGATAAAACTGGCCCTACAACATTCCCTGAACCCCAAACCAGACATGATCCTTATGCAACGCCGTTGTATTGCAAATATCCTGGAAGCATGCGATGAATGCCCCCAACAAAGGACAGCGTAGCTAAGATGCGAGTGGATATGACCATAGTAAGCATTCATAAGAACATCATTAGACACTATGTTTTTCAGATTACGTATTATAAATGTATTTCTACTTAGAATACTTATAAGATGTTCAGCATGTCGCTCCCATGTCAGTTTAGGGTCAAGATATATGCCCAGGAACTTTACAGCTGATTCACTCAGATTCAAAGCTCTCAGTGAAAAATCCATTGTCTGGGTCTTAGTCTCATTGAGGACTAATTTATTAGCAGTAAACCATTTCTGAATATCTGACCGCGTGCTCTCCGTCTGTCGACTAAGATTTATCAAATCGTCCGCTTTCTCGAGTGCCGTTGTATCATCAGCAAACAAAATAATATCTGTACCCTCGTTTGAAATACATGAACAAATATCATTCACATATAAAAGAAACAACAACGGCCCAAGAACTGAGCCTTGGGGCACACCGTGAATGACTGGACTCGGGCTTGATGCTTCACCACCAAATGTTACATACTGGAGACGATTTGATAAGTAAGATTTGAGAAGATTGACTGTGCAATCATTAAAGTTATATTTATAAAGTTTTTGAATCAACAGATTATGCGACACGCAGTCAAAAGCTTTTGTTAAATCAAAGAAGGACACCCGGACATACATCCTTCTCTCAAAACAGTCTTGAATGTAAGTAGTTAGATGGTTTACGGCAGCTGCAGTTGACATGTTGCAACGAAAACCAAACTGACATGGACTAAACAGGCTATAGTTTTAGATTCGTCATGTGCTACCCCGAAAACTCCCCCATACCAATTTTGGTGAAAATCAGACAAAATTGATTTTTTGTCCGCCATATTGGATCCGCCATATTTAATTTTTTAAAAATAATTTCATATTCGATATGTGAGACGCCGAAAACTCCGCCATACCAATTTTCGAGAAAATCGGACAAAATTGATTTTTTCGTCCTCCATATTGGATCTGCCATATTGAATTTTTTAAAAATAATTTTAGATTCGTCATGTGCGACCCCGAAAACTCCCCTGTACCAATTTTGGGGAAAATCGGACAAAATCGATTCTGAGTTTCACTTGAAAACGGCTAGAGATAACTACTAGCCGAAACGTTGTGATATTCAACAAAAATAAAGACAATGGAAGTCCAACAGATATCTACTATTTCGCAATAATTTAATTATTCAATTTTCCTGACTTATAACCATGTTTGCCAAAAAAAATAGCACAAAAATTATTTATTTTTAATGACAAAATTGTGTGGTAAAAAATGTTTAAACAAGTTAAATGTTTAATTTATAAATAAATAAATAAATTTTATGCATATTTGTAATGTACGCAGAAAGGTACCACAAATTAACAAAAGAATCCTCAAAATCCGTCAACAACTTTCGGAGATATAGCTAATGGTAGCAGTTTGAAGTTGTTGTTTCATTTTTTGAACGTGCAGACTTATTAGCAACTCATCTTCCTGCCGAGTTGTCTTTTAAACAATTACCATTTTTTAAACTTCACTGAAGCTTTTGTTTTTGTGTTATCATTTTCCGGATAACTCACATCTAAACTTAAACGCTTAAACTTTCGAATGACACTAGTTTCTTAATTGTTATTAACATATAGAAATGAATTTGAAAGAAAAATATTGTTAACTTTGGCGCATATTGACCCAAGCCGTTTTTTTTTCTAAATTCGTCTAAAAATGTCAGCTTCCCAAATATGGAAACAAAATTTTTTTATCGGCAAAAACAAAAAAGTTATTTTAATTGTTTACAAGGTAAAAATGATAGTGGTTTTCTAATGAAGTTTAAACAAATTTAAAATTAATTTTCCTCAGTTCCATGTAATCCTTCTTATAAAAGAAGAGTTCCTCTTTCATGACATGTGCTCAGAATCGGTGTACCTTCATCGATGGAGCTAGAATGTTATTGCAAAATTCGCTCGCCTGTGATAAACAAATTAAATTTTGCACAAACTATTTGATGAATCGATTTGAAATTTTTACCTCATATTAAGTATTAAAAGACCCAACTTTTTACGTAACAACAACATGGTAGGTTGCATTTAGCAATAGTTATTGCTAATTGAATACTATAACAATTTTGACCTTGTTTTGTATTTTTCTCAGCAACAAATAAAAATAACGAGATCAGTAAAAAAACAATTTATAAGTTTTTCAATTTTCTATAAGATGGCTATTCCATTTTGTCCAAAAATTTCTTTAGTTTTTGCTTGTAAGCAAAAAAGTGCAAAAAATGCATTTTTCAACCTTTAATTGTTTACAAAAAGTTTATGACACAAAATCTCGTTCAGAGATTTTTATTTCTATAAGCCTATATTACCCGAAAATCCGGATCTCTGTATTTTTTTGCTTATTTGACTGGAGTATATAGTCATGAGAATGAAGGTGCTCTGAAAGTTAAATTAACAATAAATTTTAAAACGCATTTTCATAAAGAACGCTAAAATGGATTTATTAGAAAAACCAGATCAAATATTCGTTTTGCAAATTTATAAACACAAAGATAACGTTGGTGTGTACGCAACATAATAGAAAGATTAGCACTTTCGTTTCGCAGAAGCCGTTGTGTTAATGGTAAAAGCAGGCTTGCCCGTAACCTATCCCAACGTTAACCTCGCCGCCGATTACGTACGTAGTTGTGAGGCAAGATTGCTGATTTAAGAGTTTTCGCAACAAATGATCGTTACTAAAATCATATTACCCCTAAATCTTGAAAATACGGCATCCAGATTTAGTAGATCTATTTATATTCCAAAATTGGCTTTACACGATTATATAAGGGGTTTTCCAATAGAAGTGTCCCGATTTTGTTCACACACATTGACAGCTAGCCAACATCGTGGGTTGTCAAAATTTGGGCAGCGTATTTCCATGAACTAGTACAATTTTCATCATGGAACGATACAGTCACGAACTTGAGATATAAAACTGGACTGCTCGTGTTCCATATCTCCCTTATAAAAAAAATGACCCCACCGTGCTCCGTGCCATTTGGTGCAAATAATTGCTTTGGCAACAATGAATTCCCTAAGTTTTTATTATATTGATGAAAGTGTATTTTTGACATGGACTGAATACTTTTCATTTTGACAATGATATATTTTTGATTTTGCTGTTTTATGGATTTTATCACATTGTCTGATAAATTGAAATTTATTTAATTGGTAAGTTATAAATCATTCAATAACAATTATATAAAATTTTACCTTAGAATCAAATTGTAAATCTAAGGGTAACAAGTTTAATCTTATGGATATGATATATGATAATTATTAAATGTTATCAATATTTTAGTTTTCTAAGAGAAAAGAATCTTCAAATTCAAGAGCTGAAGCAAATTGGTCATGATCATAATTCTTTTATACATCAGATGAGTAACTCTGTTCAGAGAATTTTTCTGGAAATTGTTTTATACAAGAAGATGAGCAAAAAGTTTGTGTTGTGCTTCTTACAAATAAACTGCCTGAAAAAAACTACGAAGCACTGTTTGATGTAAACATCTTGAGGCAACTAAACTTGGACTTAATAACATACACTGGCTCTACAAAAAAAAGTCCTGAATTAGATGTGCGTTAACCAACAACAATATCGTTTTACCATAAAGTTAATGTTCCGCTGACATATAAAGCTGAATATCGAAACTGGTATGGTGTTAAAATTTAAAATGATTATACGTTTAAAAACCAATATGCCATATTAAAATAGAACTAAATGATTGCATATAATATGAAATTTTTCAATATTATTAAGGATGTTTGGAAATTATATAAATTTTACTTTTATGTATTTGTTTTGTCTAAAAATAAAATAATAACCTTTTGTTTGAATATGTTATTAATTAATAAAACAAAAATTCTTGATTTTAACTCAGATAGGAAATTTGTGTCATGAAAATCCTTTGTCAAATTAGTAAGAAGCTGCGATTGATTACCATTTCAAAAATTCAACTCTAGGAAAGGTCAATTTAGGTCCTTAAACAGTTAAGTAAATTGAAAGTTTGACCTAGTGTAAAAATTAAAAGTTGCTAGTAAATCTTTATGTATATATTTAGATTAAAAATGATTGTATTAATGTAAGAATTCTCTTGTATTTACAAGCTTCTTTATATTTAAAGTGTCTTAATAAACATTGTTTTGTTTACAATTAAATATAAACTGCTTTAACACCTTTAGAGTTTTTTTTTTATAAAAATGGTTTAGTACATAATGTTACTTTACTTCATTTAAATTTAAGCTCCGTTTTTATTAAGAAAATGTCAACATTATTATGAATGTTGTTAACCCTATATAAATACCTAACATATCAGTTCCCTAAAAGCATCGTGGAGAAAATAATTTTAACAAAGACCTAATCGAAGCTATTTCTAAATGATGAAACTATCTTACTTTGCAATAGATTATGTGGACATTTCGATACCTTACATTAAACAATATACTATATTAATTTATGATATAAAATTTTTAAAAATAAATGCCTTAATACTTTTTTTCGTTAACTTCTTATACTCTGCGTCCGAATAAGGATGTTTCTAAAACAGAATTTCAAATTTTAGCTAATTTGCTAAATAACAGTTTTATTGTAAAAAATAAAATATGTAAACAGTCATAGAAAAAGCATTTCATGCTTGTTATCTAAAAATAACAAAATTGTTACATATTTACGCTGTTCCAAAAAAGTTTAAAAAATTTGCTTTATTGGAGTTGCTGTAAACAGAAATATTAAAATTTTGAGGAAACTAAAAGTAGAAATTCAAGTTAAATATTGTTTTACAGAAACAATTATCCTGGGCTGCGATTATATAAGAGTAAAGGGAAAAAGAATGTCATAATAAGGATCTTCTATCTTTGTTCAATCTCTATTAACACATAAGTATATCACTGTCCCAAAAGAGATAAGGAAAGAGAATGTCAAAAAATATGCTTACAGAATCGGAGCTCTGGTCTTTTTTATTGAATATACTTGATTAACCTGTCAAGTAAAACAAGGAAGAGCGATTTATTGTTTAAGATATAGTATAGAAAGAGATAGTAATTGTCTAAACCTGTTAGTTCAGGTTAGTTCAGGTTAGTAGTAGAATTGACATTCATACACAACACATTCACGCCAATGTAAGAAACTAGCAGGGAATTCAATGTTGCCATACAAATCATTGCACCGAATGGCGACCAATAAGGGGGGGGGGGGGTCAAAAATTATTTTCATGAGCAGTCCAGTTTTATATCTCAAGTTCGTGGATACAGTGCAAGAGCGTCTCCATGTTGTTAAAACTTATTATGAAAATGAGTCTTCTCGAAAACAAATATACAGACATTTCGTGATTTTTTTGGTGCAAGTAATGGCCCATCGGAGAAGAGTATTTACGGAATGTTGCAAATATTTGAGGAAACTGGGTCCAACGCCTACGATACTTTTCTTTAATACGCGCCATAGTATCGGTAAAAAACCACCAAGGAAATTTATTTTGTATCTTTTAGTGCAGACATGTCTTATAATAATTTGTTGGATTTTTTTTATAAACTAACATTCTGAAAGGAATTTCAGCAGTAAAAGATATTTTAGTCTTATGGTCTATTTAACGTATTTTATACAAACCCATTGCATAACGTAAATATACTTTGATCGATTATTTCGGTATAAATTATTATTCTAAGGAGCTAAATTGTTCGGAATGAATGCTTGTTAAATCATTCAGCACAAAAAATGATTTTTCAATCAAAAATAAATCCTTAAAAATAATATATTCTAAAGATTTACAGCCAAAACAATATTAAAACTTTTATGGCGTACTTGGGCACGAAGACCTAGCAAGATGTTTGCCAGGCGGCAGATATAAATCAGGGATTTAATTCATTTTTTATTTGTCTTCAGTATTTTATGGATAAATAATTGCCTTTAAAACAGAAGAATCTAATAGTACAGGCGACATAATCCGATTTCGTCTAAAAAAACCGCAACATGTCAAGGCGGCTATTTTTTTAACAGAATAAAACCCGAACAACCTGTAGAATAAGAATATCTTTTTCATATGAGCAGAAAATTTGTGAAAGAAAATTCTAGTCTTCGGGATTAGATAGTGCTGGGAAAGAGGCTACTTTAAAAAGTTTTAAAAATGTTAATTAGAAGAGGAAATACAGGCCCTTAAAGTTAATAAGCAGTTTATAACAAACTAATTGTTTTATCTACAATTTGCAAGCACTATCGTCTAGAGAGGGGTTTTAAATGCTCTTCTCCAAAGCGTATAATTTTATATATATATATATATATATATATTATATATATATATATATATATATATAATAAAATTGGAAAAATTATTGTCAGCGAGGTAAAAATCAGGTTGTTATTGTTTATACCTACAGAATGAATTACTATTGATGGAACTGATCAAAACTGGCTTCAAGTAAAAATAATTTTAAAAAATGAAAGAATATTCTTACGCAGAGTATGCTGATATGCATTTAATTTATGGTGAAGCGCTGCAAAATTCTTTGAAGGCAAGAAGACTTTATGCTGAAATATTTCCAGTTCGAACAGTACCAAGTCCTAAAACCTTTCAAAGGGTTGATCAAAGCCTAAGGTAAACAGGTAAAAGATGATTAGAAAATAATTATTAGAGTTAACGAATTAATTTTATACATGTTTTATTTCAGGATCATTTTTGCCGCGACGTAGCGGTGAGAGCCCCCACCCTCCAACCACTCCTAGTATAAGAAAATGTAGATTATAAGTTAATTTTAATAAGAAACTAGAATAAAATAGTACCTAATTGTAGGTGAAACCTGTTTAAATATAATTATAATATTAATAAAACAGGAATTATTAATTTCAGCAAGTTACAATTAAAATTTAAATGTATATGTAAAATTTTGTTAGATGTAATCAAATTTTATTTATTAATTTTATGTGTTAAATAATAATCAAAAGTAAAGTGTAGATATATCAAAATATCAGGAAAAGTTCAAAATTTACATAAATCATAATTTATTGTCATCGAATAAATATGTCATCAATAAAATATCAAAATTTTATCATAAATTGACAATTAGGAATCCATTTTGGTTTGGAAAAGCTTAAAATTCCATCTAGTTGCCAGTTCATGTCAAATGGCCGACCAATCAGAAAAAAATTAAAACAAAAATTTGTATTGGGTCACCACTTACTAAAAAAGCCAAAATTCATTTTTTTACAATGGTACATCAGTTATACAGTAAACATCGTTAGTCTTGTTCATAAAAAGTAGCATAACCTCAAAATCTTCAGTTGTTATTTTGAAAAGTAAAAGAAGGAGTGGATATTAATCGTTTGTAGTGTAAACATCGCTAGTATTTTTTTATTAACAAGACCATAACCTCAAAATTTTTCATTCATTATTTTATAAAAAAAAATTAAAGGACGACAGTGCAGATTAAGCTGTGGTAGAGATAACATTGCTGGTATTATTCATTAAAATTAAAAAAAAAAGGATGAAACATATAGCTTGGATATAAAAATATCTGGAGATTGAAAGTCAATTTTAAAGGAAGGAAAATAAGTTTTTAAATTAGTAAATAAATTATATCAATAAGCAAGCAGCTGTGAAAAATATTTGAAAGTTGCAACAGTTGGCAAAGATTTGTACGTTTTTCTTTATAAAAAAAGGAAGGAGGAAATCTAAAACGTGGATATAAAAAATTTCTGGAGATTAAAAGGCATTTATTTAATGTGTACTGCCTGAAAATAGTTTGATAAAATAGATATATACTAACTCTATTATATATAGATATAGTTAGTAATAAAAATTATATATAGATATAGTTAGTAATAATAAATTATTTATAGATTGTTTAAAATAAAATCCCATATATTAAGACACTAGTCATTTTAAACCGTTTAGACATTTATACAGTATTGCCAGATTTAATAATTCTAAATCCCATTAAAGAATACAGTGCATATTGAATAATATATGTAACTTAATTAAGTTTAGATAAGGTGACTTATAAGTTTTACATAAAAAACTTCAGCTACTGACATGATTGTATTTTTCTAAATAAAATTTATAGTTTTTGAATCATTGGTTTGGCTTTTTCTGAAAATAATTATATTTTCATCTGAACTAACCTGAGAGAGAGAAAATTGACATCAATGTTTTAAATGTCAAATCACTAAAAACGGGATACATTCAGAAATACAGCACATGTGTGTAATTGAGTAATATTTATTGAAAATAAATAATTTTGATACAAATTGATTATACTTAGGTACAGTTATTTGTGCCTGGCGCCCAACATTTTAATAAGTATCATATATATATATATATATATATATATATATATATTATATATATATATATATGTGTGTGTGTGTGTGTGTGTGTGTGTGTGTGCTGTCAATAATTTTTATTCCTCCAATACTAAACAATTTAGTTTAATTAATTTTTTTTACGGGCACGTTGCGCAGTCGTGAACAAAAACGACCGAATCATCGCAATATATATATATATATATATATATATATATATATATATATATATATATATATATATATATATATATATCATCACAATAAGTCCAAAGGATCTCGGAACCCGTTCAAAACCAAAAATGCAATTAAATTAAATTTTAGAGTTCCAAATAATTAGAAAACTCCTAAGGAAACCCTTCGGTACGAAGTATTCACGCCTAACGAGTTTTATTTTTATTAAAAGCCACTCACCACATAATCCCATCGGAGCGCATCGTTTACTCGAGTAATTTAAAGCATCTACTTTCGAATAAAATCCCAAAAATGCCTGTAAATCGTGTTACGCGAACGGAAAAAGAAATTTTAGCAAGTAGTCTCATTACTGAAAATCCTTACCGAAACCCAGGCGGAATCCTTCAGCTCGACCGCCGCTGATTATAAAACAACACTGAGGCTCCGATGTCCAATTAAAAAGAAAGTTCCAGTGACGCGGAAAGAGACTATTTATTGATATAGATATTTTTTAATTATTAAATGAATTATTTGATCTTATCTTAGTAACTGAACAACTTCAAAAATATTGCCTAGATAAAACACCAAGTCTTATAAATGTTGATGTATTGAACTAACAACTAACAACTCCTAGAATATAAAGACACAGCGCTAAATTGTAACATCATCACCTAAACAAATTAACAGAAACGCAAAGGAAAATACTTCACTTCTTTTAATAAATACTGCTTCTTTAAAATTTGTATTTATATATATATATATATATATATATATATATATATATATATATATATATATATATATATATATATATTATATATATATATTATATGGCGGCTCTAGGCCCCTCATACTCTTTTGTCAAAAATATCCTTCATACCTTTTTCAATTTGACTATTTGTTATATTTTATTATCCTGTTGTATTTATTTAAGATTCAATATTTTTTATAGTTCATTTTACAATGCTGCACTGAAAACGTGATATTTCTTACTTTACTAAAATAAGCTATACCTTTTCGTACAATTTAAGGATTGTATCAATAAACCAATCGGGCCCTTTTACGGTCATTGATGAGTCGGGATTTTCAACTGCTTGCAAGAAAATGTGTTACGGTGTTACCATTTAAGCGGAATTATTCCCAAATTTCTGAATCACTATTAATAGACCGCTGAAAAGTTGGAGAACGTGACAACACTGTACGATACTAGTAAATTATATGCAGATCCGTTTAAAAACCCTCAACTTCCAAGTTAGAGGTCTATTCTATTTCTATTCTATTCTATTCTATTCCATTCCTATTCCCTACTAGTCTAACTTCGTTTACAGTGAAATATTCTATTCTTTTTTGATATTGTTTTAAGTCTTCCCGCTTTGAATCTTCTTTCTAGATAAATCCGCTTTCAGTGCAAGCGCAACTACATAATAAACATTGTTAAACTTTAAAACGCGTTGTTAATTTCACACTTACACGCATAGTAAAAACTATATGTTTAGCGCACTACAAAACGCTATATATATATATATATATATATATATATATATATATATTATATATATATATATATATTTATATATATATATATATATATATATATATATATATATATATATGTATATATATATATATATATAATATATATATATATATATATTATATATATATATAGCAAATTATTGTATTAATAGACTTTTTATCTATTATAATTAGTAAAAACTATATGTTTAGCGCACTACAAAACGCTATATATATATATATATATATATATATATATATATATATATATATATATATATATTTATATATATATATATATATATATATATATATATATATATATATATATATGTATATATATATATATATATATATATATATATATATATATATATATATATAGCAAATTATTGTATTAATAGACTTTTTATCTATTATAATTATTTTGAAATCAGATCAAAATTAATGGAAGCAATAACAACTTGCATTTGTCTGACATCAAAAAAGTCTTGAAAGCCCATCTCGTGTATATGGAATAGTTCTCCAGTTTTCTTGGTGGTTTTAATCATAGAAAAATATGATTCAGATGTATATAATGACCCACTTTTGAAACGCGCTTGACATTTCGCTCTATTAACGAGTGAACAGAGTCTCCTCCATTTTGATTATATCCCTTTATCAAGTATATATGGGTAATAATTTTCACATTTTGGAAATAGCCTGCATATAAATAAAGGCTGCAGTAATAAAATTTTTATTATTGGAAGTGTAGCATCAGAAAAAATTCATGAACGATTGTTAAAAGTGTATAAGGCCTCTTCATCTTCAATTAGAACAGTAGAGATATGAATTGCTGAATTTAAACGTGGTCGTACAACTCTTGAAGACGATGCACTTGAAGGACGTCCAACAAGTGCATCAACATCTGAAATCATAGCAAAAATGATTAGTTAATGGAGGGAGATTTAGTAGAAGCCCTAGGGATCTCATTAGGCAATGTAAGCAATATTTTGGTCGAAGTTTTGAGTTTCAGAAAACTGTGTGTACAATGGGTGCCGTATTCGATACAAATGGAACGAAAACACATTCTAGCGTTTTAGAAAGGATGAAAGTAATTTTATGTCTCGTTTCATCACTATGGATGAGACTTGGGTCTACCACAATGATTTAAAATCCAAACAAGAGGCTAGGGAGTGGTGTGAACCCGATATTTCGGCTCCGAAGCGAGTGAGGGTCCAGAAATCGACCAAGAAAGTGTGCAAAAGGAATTTTGTTTGTGAATTACCTCCAAACTGGTCAAACAATAAGCTTAGATTATTATTGAGACCTTTGATGCAGCTAGATGTAAAAGTTCGTGAGAAATGATCTAGCTTACAGAAGAAAAAATAATTTTTCATCAAGACAACGGACTCTCTCACACAGGTTAAAAAACCATCGCGAAAATCAGTGAATTAAAGTACAAATTGTTGCAACATCCATCCAATTCGCCAGGTTTAGCTCTCTCTGATTTCTAGTTGTTCCCACATCCCAAAAAATTCATGCGTAGAAAAGATTTTCATCGAACGAAGAGGTAATAGTAGCCGTGGATGCGTATTTCGACAGTCTTCCGGATTCTCACTTCAGGGATGGAATCCATAAATTATAAGATCATTGGAACAAGTGTTTTGAAGTTCAGGGAGATTAAATTGAATAATAAAATGTATTTCACACCATAAAATCGTGTTTTTCTTATGGAACGAAAAAACCTATTGAACAACCTCCTATTTGGTCGTTCGCGAAACACACCCTGTGTATATCGTAGTTTTATTTAGTGGTATTCCCATATTTAGACATTTCCTTGTCCATATTATATTTTTAGAGCTTGTACAGGGTGAGTCATCGATTGGATGAAGTAGGTTTGTGCCTTTTCGGTGAAATTAACAAAGAAACTATATTTATTGTTTGATACAGTTTATTTTTACGCAGATTTTAAAAATATTCAGGACTCTACAGGGTGAGCCAAAAAACTAGGACAGCATAAAGTTGTATTTTTTTAAATAGAACACCCTATATACGAATCGTATTTTCGATTTAGCTTATAATTTTAAATCTTTTTTATTAAGGGTTTACTATAACAAAACTTTATAGTTTCTGAGATAATTAAGTTTAAAAAAAAAGTCACATTTTCAAGCATCAATTCAATCCTAAATAACGTTTTCAATTTTGTGACAAATATATTCAAATTTGGAATTTAGCAAGGCCAAGGACAAGTTAACATAATTTTTACCTAATATTTGCAATAAAAGCTACAGGGTGTTGAACACATCGGCTCAAATTTGAACAAGTTTAAATGAATAAATATCTTTTTTTTTAAATGGTACACCCTGTATATTTTCATGTTATTTAATAGAGTAATAAAAACCCTAAAAGTTTTGTTCAATATATCCTATACCTATTTATAATAGTTTTTGAGATATTTCAGTTTTTCTTATTTTCCATACTTTTTTACAGAAATAGTCTTCATTATCATAGTAGCCATGTAAAATAATAAAAAAAAACTACAGAAACAAACAGAATGTGGTTAAATATGATGAAATACATTATTCGTTATATTACAACGGCAATAGTTTAATTAAACATAATGTGAAAAAATTAACACAACAATAACGACAAGGCAAATACATATTTACTTTTATACTAAATTGAAACAAAAAAATTACCTATTAAATACTGAGATTAATTATTTCTTTTTAATAAGTGTTCGAATAAACGACCCTCTTGTGCAATGCCCAAATTTAGTCTTTTTTGCAGATTTTCTCGGACCCTGGACAAAATTAGTGGCGTTATTGTTCTACAGGTATCCCTAATCCTGTTTCGCATATCTTCCACTGTTGGTGGATTAACATACACCTTATTTTTAATATAACCTCATAGGAAGAAATTTAATGGGGTGATGTCGCAAGACCTTGGTGGCCACTCAATGAAACCCCCACATCCAATCCATTTTTGCGGATATCGTTGGTCCAAAAACGCACGAACTTCACGATGGTAATGCGGAGGCGCACCATCGTGCTGGAACCACATACTGTCGAGCTCATCCCTATCGAGACCTTGAAGCAGTTGGGGTAGTTCTTCTTGTAGAAAGTTCAGGTAACTATGGCCATTTAGTGGTTCATTAAAAAAGTGGGGTCCAATAATTCGATTATGATGAATACCACACCAAACATTTAATGACCAGTGGTTTTGATGTTGCACCTCTCTAATCCAAAATGGGTTTTCTGTGGCATAACAATGCATGTTGCGTCTATTTACGGCACCGTTACTTCTAAAAGTAGCTTCATCACTAAACATTACCTTGCATAATAAATTTGGATTTAATTGAATCTCTGCATTTATTGTACGACAAAAGTTTACACGACTTTCAAAATCCTGTCCATGCAATTCTTGGTGTAATTCTATGTGATATGGATGATACCTATATTTCTTGGTAGTATGATTAGCGGTGGATTGTGATATTTCACATAATGCTGCTAACTGATGGCTACCAGTATAAGGATTTTCCTGAACATTTAACAATACTTGTAGTTCTTTTTCTTCATTAGTTACTGGTTTGTTGACCACTTTACGTTTTGGATAATCAACAGTACCAGAAGTATCAAATCTTTGCATTAAGTTTTGAAAAGTATGGATATTAGGTTGGCGTCGATCAGGATACTTCATTTTGTAAATTCTTTGAGCAAGAAGGCAATTTTTTTGAGCCTCTCCTATTGTATAAATCATATCTATTAACTCATTCTTTGGAAAATTCATTTTACAATATAAGATGAATGCAAAAAAAAACCAAACTACACTACATAAAAACCAAAAGAAGCGATTGCGGTTATAAATTTGACACACAGAAAAATGTTCTTTTGCATTGTTTTTGCCATGGCTACTATGATAATGAAGATTTCTGTAAAAAAGTATGGAAAATAAGAAAAACTGAAATATCTCAAAAACTATTATAAATAGGTATAGGATATATTGAACAAAACTTTTAGGGTTTTTATTACTCTATTAAATAACATGGAAATATACAGGGTGTACCATTTAAAAAAAAAAGATATTTATTCATTTAAACTTGTTCAAATTTGAGCCGATGTGTTCAACACCCTGTAGCTTTTATTGCAAATATTAGATAAAAATTATGTTAACTTGTCCTTGGCCTTGCTAAATTCCAAATTTGAATATATTTGTCACAAAATTGAAAACGTTATTTAGGATTGAATTAATGCTTGAAAATGTGACTTTTTTTCTTTAAACTTAATTATCTCAGAAACTATAAAGTTTTGTTATAGTAAACCCTTAATAAAAAAGATTTAAAATTATAAGCTAAATCGAAAATACGATTCGTATATAGGGTGTTCTATTTAAAAAAATACAACTTTATGCTGTCCTAGTTTTTTGGCTCACCCTGTAGAGTCCTAAATATTTTTAAAATCTGCGTAAAAATAAACTGTATCAAACAATAAATATAGTTTCTTTGTTAATTTCACCGAAAAGGCACAAACCTACTTCATCCAATCGTTGACTCACCCTGTACTAGATAGAAGAAGATAAATACATGAAATTTTGAGGGTCAGTTTGCCAATGTTTTTGGTTAATGAAAATTCGAATCGCCAATTCAAAAATTCTATTTAAGTAAAAGAATTCATTATATAGGCATATATTTTCAATACACCAAAAATGCATTAACTGTTAAGAAACATCCGGGACCTCTTTAATTAAATATTTACGAGCGATAGGCGAGGAGAAATTAAATATTTCTCTTATGTGCAAATTCCTCAAGATAAAAATAACGAACAAGGAGTCTTAATTGATACTTTTATTGCCGTTTCCCCGCCTCTGTGGAGGCACTATTTTATGGGGTAACGCTAAATTATAGCGGAACAGCTCGAAAGAGAGATTTATCGCAGTGGGTTTTTTATTCGATGCCGGATAACGAGCCAACGAAAGAATTTCTCCCTTTAAGGGCATCCCTCTTCTCTATGGGATTCAGCCTGCTATGGTTTCGTAGGGCTAGGCAAAGGTCAAGAGACCAATCGCTAACTTTTGAAGATTTATTACCAATAAAAAAGAATTATAACAACAGCGGAATGATAATGGGCATTTTAAGCTAATATCTTTACCAGGTAACATACAGATGCCTTAAAGTAAATCTCTATTAATAATAGTAAATTAGGGAGATAAATACAGGGTGAGTCAACGATTGGATGAAGTAGGTTTGTGCCTTTTTGGTGAAATTAACAAAGAAACTATATTTATTGTTTGATACAGTTTATTTTTACGCAGATTTTAAAAATATTTAGGACTCTACAGGGTGAGCCAAAAAACTAGGACAGCATAAAGTTGTATTTTTTTAAATAGAACACCCTATATACGAATCGTATTTTCGATTTAGCTTATAATTTTAAATCTTTTTTATTAAGAGTTTACTATAACAAAACTTTATAGTTTCTGAGATAATTAAGTTTAAAGAAAAAAAGTCACATTTTCAAGCATCAATTCAATCCTAAATAACGTTTTCAATTTTGTGACAAATATATTCAAATTTGGAACTTAGCAAGGCCAAGGACAAGTTAACATAATTTTTACCTAATATTTGCAATAAAAGCTACAGGGTGTTGAACACATCGGCTCAAATTTGAACAAGTTTAAATGAATAAATATCTTTTTTTTTAAATGGTACACCCTGTATATTTTCATGTTATTTAATAGAGTAATAAAAACCCTAAAAGTTTTGTTCAATATATCCTATACCTATTTATAATAGTTTTTGAGATATTTCAGTTTTTCTTATTTTCCATACTTTTTTACAGAAATATTCTTCATTATCATAGTAGCCATGGCAAAAACAATGTAAAAGAACATTTTTCTGTGTGTCAAATTGATAACCGTAATCGCTTCTTTTGGTTTTTATGTAGTGTAGTTTGGTTTTTTTTGCATTCATCTTATATTGTAAAATGAATTTTCCAAAGAATGAGTTAATAGATATGATTTATACAATAGGAGAGGCTCAAAAAAATTGCCTTCTTGCTCAAAGAATTTACAAAATGAAGTATCCTGATCGACGCCAGCCTAATACCCATACTTTTCAAAACTTAATGCAAAGATTTGATTCTTCTGGTACTGTTGATTATCCAAAACGTAAAGTGGTCAACAAACCAGTAACTAATGAAGAAAAAGAACTACAAGTATTGTTAAATGTTCAGGAAAATCCTTATATTGGTAGCCGTCAGTTAGCAGCATTATGTGAAACATCACAATCCACCGCTAATCGTACTACCAAGAAATATAGGTATCATCCATATCACATGGAATTACACCAAGAATTGCATGGACAGGATTTTGAAAGTCGTGTAAACTTTTGTCGTACAATAAATGCGGAGATTCAATTAAATCCAAATTTATTATGCAAGGTAATGTTTAGTGATGAAGCTACTTTTAGAAGTAACGGTGCCGTAAATAGACGCAACATGCATTATTATGCCACAGAAAACCCATTTTGGATTAGAGAGGTGCAACATCAAAACCACTGGTCATTAAATGTTTGGTGTGGTATTCATCATAATCGAATTATTGGACCCCACTTTTTTAATGAACCACTAAATGGCCATAGTTACCTGAACTTTCTACAAGAAGAACTACCCCAACTGCTTCAAGGTCTCGATAGGGATGAGCTCGACAGTATGTGGTTCCAGCACGATGGTGCGCCTCCGCATTACCATCGTGAAGTTCGTGCGTTTTTGGACCAACGATATCCGCAAAAATGGATTGGACGTGGGGGTTTCATTGAGTGGCCACCAAGGTCTTGCGACATCACCCCATTAGATTTCTTCCTATGGGGTTATATTAAAAATAAGGTGTATGTTAATCCACCAACAACAGTGGAAGATATGCGAAACAAGATTAGGGATATCTGTAAAACAATAACGCCACTAATTTTGTTCAGGGTCCGAGAAAATCTGCAAAAAAGACTAAATTTGTGCATTGCACAAGAGGGTCGTTTATTCGAACACTTATTAAAAAGAAATAATTAATCTCAGTATTTAATAGGTAATTTTTTTGTTTCAATTTAGTATAAAAGTAAATATGTATTTGCCTTGTCGTTATTGTTGTGTTAATTTTTTCACATTATGTTTAATTAAACTATTGCCGTTGTAATACAACGAATAATGTATTTCATCATATTTAACCACATTCTGTTTGTTTCTGTAGTTTCTTTTTATTATTTTACATGGCTACTATGATAATGAAGACTATTTCTGTAAAAAAGTATGGAAAATAAGAAAAACTGAAATATCTCAAAAACTATTATAAATAGGTATATATATATATATATATATATATATATATATATATATATATATATATATATATATATATATATATATATATATATATATATATATATATATATATATAATATATATATATATATATATATATATATATATATATATATATATATATATATATATATATATATATATATATAATATATATATATATATATATGAACAAAACTTTTAGGGTTTTTATTACTCTATTAAATAACATGAAAATATACAGGGTGTACCATTTAAAAAAAAAAGATATTTATTCATTTAAACTTGTTCAAATTTGAGCCGATGTTTTCAACACCCTGTAGCTTTTATTGCAAATATTAGGTAAAAATTATGTTAACTTGTCCTTGGCCTTGCTAAATTCCAAATTTGAATATATTTGTCACAAAATTGAAAACGTTATTTAGGATTGAATTGATGCTTGAAAATGTGACTTTTTTTCTTTAAACTTAATTATCTCAGAAACTATAAAGTTTTGTTATAGTAAACCCTTAATAAAAAAGATTTAAAATTATAAGTTAAATCGAAAATACGATTCGTATATAGGGTGTTCTATTTAAAAAAATACAACTTTATGCTGTCCTAGTTTTTTGGCTCATCCTGTAGAGTCCTAAATATTTTTAAAATCTGCGTAAAAATAAACTGTATCAAACAATAAATATAGTTTTTTTGTTAATTTCACCGAAAAGGCACAAACCTACTTCATCCAATCGTTGACTCACCCTGTACATATAAATATCCGTAACAAGTTGAAATTCTCATTCATGAATATGAGTTTAGAATCATAGATTAACTTTAAAATAATCTTTTCACTATTTCTAAGTATTTTTCAGTGAATATTAGTTTAAACCGGGGCTATTTGTGAAAGCAAAAAAGACTTGGGAATATTACATTATTTGTCAAAACAACACTAAATTTATAATAATTTCTAATCTCGAAAATCACATTTATTTAACACATAGATGCATAAAATAGATAAGTAATTATAACAAAGATATTTCATAATAAAATTTTTATAAAAAAATTTAACCGACTTCTAAAAGTGCGCTAAAAAATGAAATTTTTATACGAAATTGAAATTTTTGACCTGACGAAATGTGATTTGAATAAACAAATTAAAAATCCTTTATTTTTAATTGCTTTCTTACCATAATTTGTATATATTAGTAGTTATTTATTTCATTTAAAAATAATTTGGCGCCGACTTCAAAAAGTTCAATTTCATATAAAAATTTATAGTTATTTTTCACTTTTTAGCGCACTTTTAGAAGTCTGTTAAATTTTTTTTTGAATTTATTATGATATTCATAAATTATTTGAACTAAGTACTAATCGAGATTAGTGTACCTCGCAATGAGTCCAAGGTGGCAAAAAAGTACCTATATTATCCAAAGTTGTAAATTACCCTAAAATAAACCACAAAAAAGTCTTTGGTTCTTAGAGTTTTCCAAATACCAGTAAAATTGTGTCAAACAAATATTTAGTTTGTCATAGTCTGTCTTAAATTTCAAATTAATTTTAGATTGGTAATATAGTCCCCAAAATCTTCCAATATCGATGTTTAAAGAACTTGAGATGTAAATTTCTTAGCTCGATATATTTTATACTGCATATTGAGTGTGTATACGCCTCAAGAACCCCACAATATCAATTTCAGGCAAAATCGGAATACGTAAAATTTTCTGTCCCTCATATTGTATCTAATCAACCTAATAGTTGTAAAAAATGAACTTCATATTCGTAATACACGACCCCGAAAACTCTCTAATATCAAATCTGAAAAAATGCGAATAAAGTAAAATTTTCAATTCACCATATTGAATTTCAAAAAAATTATTTTAAGTCTTAATTTAATCTAAATTTAAACCCTTCAAAGCCCCCTAGTAACAATTTTGAATGAAATCCGGAAATTTAAAATTTCTAGACTTATAATCGCTATTTACAGCCTCAAAAACGATTCAGTCCCACCTTTGAACAAAATCGAAAAATGTAAAATTTTTAGTCCGCTATCTTGGATTTGCCATATTGAATCCTGAAAAAATACTTTTAAATTCATAATTTATACCCTCAAGAACCCCCTATATCAGTTTGGGAGAAAATTGAAAAATTTAAAATTTTTATGACACCATATTGAATCTGCCAGATTGAGTTTTTCAAAAAATATTTTAAATTCATAGTTATCACTAACAAAAATACCCCAATACTAATTTTAGACTAAATCGGGAGATGTAGAATTTTTAATCCGCCATCTTGGATCCGCCATATTGTATTTTTTAAAAATAATTTCAAATTTGTTATGTGCGATCCCGAAAACTCCTCCTTACCAATTTTGAAAAAAAATCGGACAAAATTGATTTTTTTATCTGCCATATTGGATCCGCCATATTGAATTTTTTAAAAATATTTTGGATCCACTATAGGCGACCCTGAAAACTCCCCCACACCAATTTTGGAGAAAATCAGACAAAATTAAATTTTCTTGTCTGCCATATTGAATCTGCCATATTGAATTTTTTAAAAATATTTTGAATCCATTATGTGTGACTTAGAAAACTCCACCACACCAATTTTGGAAAAAATCACACAAAATTAAATTTTTTTGTCCGTCATATTGAATTTCTTAAAAATATTTTCAGATTCGTTGTGTACGACCCCAAAAATTCCCCCATACCAATTTTGGAGAAAATCGGGCAAATTAATTTTTTTGGCCGCCATATTGTCAGGGCCATCTTGAATATTACTGCTTCAATGTCATCCAAAAAATATAGGGCCACCGCAGCAACCTCCTGAACATAACCTAAAAAATTTAATCGATGCCGTCGTTCAGGAATAATCGGTGTACATACATAAAAAAACATACGTACTCGACGAATTAAAAACCGCCTTTTTTTGAAAGTCGGTTAAGAAATCATAGATCTTTTGAGAGATTTAAGAAACATTAGGTAAGTACATGAGAGGAAATTTAATTGTTCTGAGAAATTACAGAGACAGAGCGGGTCAGCCTTGGCGGGACGAATTTTAAAGGTATATTATATTTTAAAGGTAAACAATGTTATTCACTACTTTAAATAACATTTTAAGGTATCTTTGTTGATGGCTTGACTCAAGGCTGTCAAGCATTTCAGCTTGCGACTCGGTATAGTTAGGTTCAATATGCTTTTTAAATGATATAAAACCAAGAAATTTACGTTGTACATTTTCAATTTTATTCAAGTACACACAAAAACATGATGAGCATAGACAATATTGTCTATAGTTCTTATATTCCCAGGGTGATCGTACTAAATTACAATATAAAAGGTATATTTATTCTGAGGTCACCGAACGTCTCCTGATGAAGCTCAGCATTCGTAATAATTTTGTGATTACATTATCTCAATGATGCCCAAATCCTAGAGACCCATCAAGACACACCCCCAGGTTCCTTGTATGAGAAAATTGGTTTAACACTACATCTCTTAACATGAAGTTAAAATCTATAGAATTTCTATTATTTATCATGGTTTAACATTTAGTTGCGGTAAGTTCGAAGCCATTACTTTAACATCACTCTGTTCGTCTAATTATATCGGATTCAACTTTTAAATAGTGATCCATATTAGCAACCTTGCTAAAGAATTTGAAATCATCGGCAAAAAGTAAACATTTTGAAAATTCAAAGCATTCTGAAATATCGTTAATAAAAATATTGAAAAGAAGGGTTTCCAGATGTGAACCCTGAGGAACACTAGAAGGAACCTGAAATTCACCAGATTTAAACCCATCGATACGAACAATTTGTATACGCTCCGAGAGACAACATGTTAGCCAGCTAAGCAAAGAACTTGATATTCCTATTCTACTTAGTTTTGAGATTAGTACTCCATGATTAAACTACTCAAATGCCTTTTAAAAATCTGTGTACAAGAAATCAACCTCAAAACCCTCCTTCAAACCGCCAGACTGGAAATCCGAGTATTACAACAGTTTAAGCTCAGTCGATTTCTGAGATAAGAAACCAAACTACTATGGAATAACTTCGCCTTTCAAATGAGTAATTAAATAATCATAAATTATATTTTTAAATAGTTTAGGAATGGCGTTAAGAATGCTGATTTATTTACAATCTAAATCATAAGTTAAGGTATTTTTCCATCGATATAGGCATTTTGTAGTATTGGATTTTGATATATTCAAGAAATAAAGTAATGAACATTGGACTGCTCGTCAATTCCAGGTGAATGCAGCACATACAGACAATTCATACCAGCTACTGCGAAGGAATGACTAATTCGGTGCAATAATTCTTCATTACAGACTATGCCCGCTCATTAATACGCAACAGTGTTAAAGAGGTTATCCATCAGAGTCCAAATCGCCATGACAACCAGAACTATAGATCTTGCTGGTCAAGTCCAAAATTTTGTTTAATTTTCATGACTACATTATGTTTACCTCTGTCAAAGGCCTTTTTAACGCACACAAACTCTAGTAAATACCCTTTTATTGACGTCTCAGCAATGCTACATCAGAAATCTACAAGAAAACAAAGCCGTTAATGATTCCGAAGATAATTAAGGTTTTCGTTAATTTCGTTAAACCCCAGAGAAGGAAATCCAAATAGATTAAACCGCAACTCCTTGACAGTCAGTTTTAGTCTTCAAAACGAGGTACAATTCGACCTGGTAATTTCATTTGGCTCGGGTAGCGCCATCCTGTTGATACCTCATCTTAATTATGTCCGCTCTTTCTAATTCTTGTGAAAAGAAATTGGTCAACATGTCACGGTTGCAATCGCCATTGACAGGCATGGAGGCACCTTCATCATTTTCAAAAAAGAATGATACTATAATCCCTTTTGCCCACATGGCATACCAAGTTGTTACTCCTTGAGTTATTATTAAAGATGACTTTGTTATGGAATATTTTGTCATCTTGCGGTTGTTCCAAGATCCAGTTAGTAAGGTTTCTGCGCTCTCCATGGTCAGTAAGCACCAATTTGTAAGTCAGGTGCAATTTCTTTTTCTTGAGAATAATGCCGGATGAAAGTTCAAATTTCTTGATTAAATTTTCAAAATGGTCACGGAACTTGCAAATTCCCGCTGTATAATCTTCAGAATCTTCTTCATATTGTGATGTATTCTTCTATTAGTAAACGTTCTTCCAAATTGTACTAAATATGGCTAACTCAACAACCAACAGATGAAATTGGTGTGCGATTAAAAATTCAAATTTTGCTGAGACAAACACATTTAAGTACAGTTGTGACACGTTGTGACAAAAAATACTTTTATATGAATTTAGATAAAAATAAATTGAGTGAACTGCCAAGGAAGATACATACAATTCTCAATACATGAAGAATATTTATAGCTAACAAATGTTATTAACAAACTATAATACTTGATCTATTACCAATTTATAAAATATAAGAAATTTTCCCCATAAATACTTGATAAAATCACATCTGTCGTAGAGAAATTTCTTATCAAAATATTATCATTATTTTCCCATTAGATTTTTAAAAATTTAGAAATCTAGATAACTTATATACATCTGCGGCATATTCCTATTAACACCGATACCATTAGCATTAAGTAATAGCTACCAAACAGAGTAATATCTTTCGATAATCCTATTAACTGATACATAGCTAATAAAGTTCTTAAGAGTCCTAATCTTATATCATACAATGACAAGAAAATGAAGAGTAGAGTATTATTCGTAACTTTTTTTGGGTACTTTTATTAGGTTGGAAATACAATTACTTTCATCAATTGAGATTAGTGGCAGCAGTAAATGAGGAGATTATATATATATATATATATATATATATATATATATATATATATATATATATATATATATATATATATATATATATATATATATATATATATTGCGATGATATTCGACTGCACAACGTGCTCGTAAAAGAAAATTAATTATTCAATTGTTGGGTGCCAGGCACAAATAACTATTCTAAGTAATTGATTTGTACCAAAATTTTTTATTTTGAATAAATATTACTCAATTACAAATGTGCTGTATTTCTGAATGTACCCAGTTTTAAGTTTAAAACATTGATGTCGATTTTCTCTCTGTCAGGTGAGTTCAGATGAAAATATAATAATTATCAGAAAAAGTCAAACCAATGATTCAAAAACATAAATACAATCTTTATTTAGAAAAATACAATAATGTCAGCGGGTGCAGTTATTTTAATTTTTAAATCACCTTATCTAAACCTAATTAAATTATAAATATTATTCAATATGCACTATATTCTTTTATGGAATTTAGAATTATGAAATCTGGCAATATTGCATAAATGTCTAAACGGTTATAATTGAGTGTCGTCTTAAAATGTGATTTTATTTTAAACAATTTAAAAATAATTTAGTACGTGCCGCTTTTATTAAAAAGTGCAAATTAAACAATTTATTTTATTATTAACTATAACCATTCATAATAAGGTTAGTATAAATTTATTTTATCAAATTACTATCAGATAAGTCAACATTTTTTATATCTTACACAATAAATAAACACCTTTTAAATCTCCAGAAGATTTTTTATATTCACGTTTTATATTTCCTCCTTCCTTTTTTAATACAGAAAAATTTACAAATCCTTCCTCCTTTGTCAATTATTTAAATATTTTTCACCGCTGTTTGCTTATTAGCATAATTTATTTACTAATTTATTAAACTTCTTTTCCTTCCTTTAAAATTTATTTTCAATCTCCAGATATTTTTTTATCCAAGCTCTACGTTTCTTCCTTTAAATTTTTTTAAAAAATTTAATGAATGAGACGAGCAATGTTTTCTCTACCACAGATTAATCTGCACTATCTTCCTTTTAATTTATTTATGAAATAACAAATGAAAAACTTTTAGGTTATGGTCCCGTTAATAGAAAAGACTAGCGAATTTTATACTATAATCGATTAATAACCACTCCTTTTATTTTTCAAAATAACAAGTGAAAATATTGAGGTTATGTTACTTTTTTATGAACCAGACCAATGATGTTTACGGTACAAATGATGGATCTGTACTCCCTTAAAAAAATTAGTTTTAGCTTTTATAGTAAGTGGTGACGTGATATAAATTTTTGTTTTAATTTTTTTCTGATTGGTTGGCCATCTGACGTGAACTGGCAACTAGATGAAATTTTAAGCTTTGAAACATAAAATCAAAATGGATTCCTAATTGTCAATTTATCATAAAATTTTATTATTTTATTGACATTATGAAATAAATATTCTCTTTGATGACAATAAATTATGATTTATGTAAATTTTGGGCTTTTCTTGACATTTTGATATATCCAAACTTTACTTTTGGTTATTATTTACCACATAAAACTGATATATATATATATATAAAATTGGATTACATCTAATAAAAGTTTACCTATTCAATTAAATTTTAATTATAACTTGCTAAAATTGATAATTCTTGTTTTGTTAATATTATTATCTTATTTAACAAAGTTTTACCTATAATTAAGTACTCTTTTATTCTAGTTTCTTATTAAAATAAAGTTATAATCTAGATTTTCCTATACTCTTATTACACTTTTACAATATTTTTAACAAAGTTTTAATAAATACTGTTGTTGTAATACGTAGAAACTAATATGTTATAAATAGCTATTGATGAAAAGTATCTATATAGATTTTCATTTTTGTGGATTTCACTATATTGTTTTAAAATTCCTTTTTCAGTCACTATTTCTGGACAATAACACTTCACTACTTATTCAAAATATCACTTCTTTATTGGTTTATAAGATTCATGTCTTTCAAAGTCAAATATGTTTATAATTTTTACTTTATATACATTAATGTCCAACCTTTCACACTAATTTTCATACATTATATCATGTTATTACACAATTATTGGCATTTTATGTCCTTTAAAAATATGGTTCTAGTATAAATTCTTACATACTATTAACTAATGTCTATTCTACCATCTGAAATTACCACATAAATATATTATTTAATTATTTATATCCTCTTTTTGTTTGACATTTTCATAATCAAAAACTCAATCAATATTTTTTTAAACTTTGACCTCTTCTACCACCTAAACGAAGCAGTATCGAATACTGTTGGTCCTCTCTAACCTACCGGATTGTCACCACAAATTATTATACTTTATATGTCAATTTTTAAATTAAAAAATTCTTTAACTTCTTTAATCCACCCCATAAACATTGCTATGGCACGCCACTGAACCACTTAATATATTTCCTCATTACTTTCTCCCTGTTGTACTTCACTTGGTCTTAAAAATATCTTACTTAACTCCCTTTAAGACCTTTTTTCACCTGACTAGAACTATAAAGGCTCTTAACTTCGTAATGAAAATATTGGCCGTAAAAGAAAAGAAGACTCGAAATTATCTAAATACATCTTATTACTGACATAAAATATGTGAAATGACAAAGAATAATCAAAATACATCCTTTTTTTAAAGATTAAAGACATAAAAATGTCATTTTAAGACGTTAAAATAAACATCTTTTAATTAGAAGGAATCGCTTTGAATGAGTTGTGTCTTGAAATTTTCATCTCTTAAAATAAAATGGTATATTTTTGGCAGTTCCTGTTTGATGTATTTATATTTTCACGTTTATTTTGGGAAATATGTCAATTATTTTAATAATTTTTTAATATATTCTAAATGCATTGACGCTAAGCTGAAAAACTTTCAAAATATCATCAACGCAGTTGATCTACAACCAGCAAGCACAGAAGATGCCAAATGAGATTTTGGCAAACTATATATATATATATATATATATATATATATATATATATATATATATATATATATATATATATATATATATATATATATATATGAGACAATCCGCGTCAACTGAATCAGAGCTGTGACCAAAATTAGAAGCAACCAAAAAAATCGACATGGTTCATTTTGAAGCTTAGAGCATCTACTTTCAAATCCTTAGTGCACCTTTGAAAAATCAAATATGGCGGCTCTAATATGGCGGCTGGAAGCCGGAGAAAAGCTTGTAAAATTGTAAAATTCGCAACCGATCAGGTCGAGTTTGGCTCAGATTGTAGCTGATGGACGCTCCTAAAAAGCTGGTGTGGTAGGTTGACAAAAAGGCAACATGGGGAATCCAATATGGCAATCAAAAATCAAATATGGTGGCCGAAATTTTGAAAATCAACTGGTTTATACCAAAGTCGATATAAGGGGGTTTTTGCGGTCACTGATCACAAATTCGGATTTGCAAAATTCAAGATGACGGATCCAATATTGCAGACGTCTTTTTTGAAAATCAACCGATTTGCACCAATTTTGGTATACGGGGGTTTTCTAGGTCGCCAATTTCCAAAATTCTCAAGGTCAATATGTCGGATTTAAAATAGCAGACATATTTTTTGAAAATCAACCGATTTGCTACAAATCCGTTATAAGGAGGTTTGGTGATCACGAATTCAAGGTCAGGTTTGCCAAATTCAAGATGGCGAAAGATATTTTTGAAAATCAACCGATTTGGACAAAATTTATTACACGGGGGTTTTTAGAGTCACTGATCACGAATCTGAGTTCGGATTTTCAAAATTTAAGATGATAGACCCTATATGTCGAAAACTCAATAACTCAATTCCATATATTATGTCCTCAATCTTGTAATTCAAGAATCCGACCTCGAAATCATAATCAACGACCCCAAAAACCCCCGTATATCAAATTTGGAGCAAATCAGTTGAATTTTAAAAATTATATCCGCCATCTTGAATTTTGCAAATCCGACATCGGATATGTGATCAGGGACCCCAAAAACCCCCGTATACCAAATTTGGTGCAAATCGGTTGGTTTTCAAAATTCGGCCACCATATTGAATATTTAACCGTTATATTGATCCGCCATCTTAGCTACCATACCAGCTTTTTAGGGGAGTTCATCAGCTACAATCTGAGCTAAAAACGACCCGATCGGTTGCGAATTTTTATTTTTACAAGCTTTTTTGCTAAACACTCGATTTTTTCCGACTTCCGGCCGCCATATTGGGACTGCCATATTAGATTTTCCAAAGGCGCATTAGGCATTTGAAAGTAGATGCTCTAAGCTTTGAAATGAGTCTATGGTCGATTTTTTTGGTTGTTCCAAATTTTTTTCGTAGCCCTGATCGGGTTGACATGGATTGTCCCATATAGGAATCCCCTATTCTTTTCAAATAACAAGTAATTTTCTTTTTGTTTCATAAATATATCTCGAAAACCCTGGAAAACGTAAATATCAGTCGCTTACATTATTCAAAAAAATAAATATTTTCAAAGAATTCTGTTTAGTTTCTTAATTTTTAAAATTAAAATACACGAAAGAAGTGCAGGTCTACCTTTTAAAAAAATAAGGAATGTTATGCGTAAAAGTGAAGCCAACGTAATTTTATTTCGTACAAGTAATAGCCACTTTGATTTGTAAATATATCTTCATTAAAACTTGAAATATTTAAAAACAACTATTTTTAGAGTAAAATTTAGACGTGGTGTTCATCCCTTCAAATGAATGTCTGCCGATAAAAAAAATTTCGTGCCGTCTCTAACATATTATAGTTTCATCAAAACCGGAGCCAGACACTTCGAGTAGCTTCCTTGTAAGAAGAGAATGATAAACTTTCTTCACGAGACATCTTGAGTGCTCTTCACTTCATAATACTAGAATAATGAGCCAGAAGAAGCGCAAAACAAATATTTAAAACTACAAATTTTTTGTAGTATAACTCTCTTCTTTTATAAACTTCATATTTTCCTCGAATGTGATAAACAACAATACCCTAAAATAAAATTTGCAATGTAATATTTTTTAACTTACTGGTAAGAAGACAAAAGACATATAAAGGGAAATCTGAAACAAGTTCCTTCCAAGTGCAATTTTCAAGGTAACGATAATGCAACACTAAAAGAGATCATTTAATTTTTAAATCTCTTGAAGCTAAATGACAGTTGTTACGCCACTGGTTAACGTCAAAAAATCCTTTTCACTAAACATGTTCAGTTGATACGGGGGTGTCCGACGTCTATTTGAAAAGGTAGAACAAGAACGTCCTAAAGTTCCGGACATTGTTGTGCGGCGGGGGGCGCCCGCCCTTTTATGTCGCGTAGAAACCCCGCCGAGAAGCCCTTCACTTGCTCTTATGTCGGGAAAAAATAACAATGGAGCGAATTGAGTACGTGGTTTTTAAAGAATTATTAGGGTGTATTTACGGCAGACTGAAGTCATAAATAAGGTGGGTTTGAGAGGAAATGATTTAGTTGTAGCGAGAGATATCAAAGAATTTTTATTGGATGGCATTTAATTATAAAAAAAAATATTATTTTTTCTTCTTTATATATATATATATATATATATATATATATATATATATATATATATATATATATATATATATATATATATATATATATATATATAGTCGAGAAGCCAAATTCCCGTGCTGTCAGGCCACGAAAAAATTCGGTTGTCTTCAAATTTTTGTATAACTTACAAATATTTATTAATCGAGCATTTATAGCAATAATAATATTTATACATTTATAAAATCTGCATATAATATTTGTACAATATAATATAAAAAATATAATAATAATATAAATAAAATTTTGAATTTTGGGATTCCAAAGAATTTTTTACTAAAATTTTTAAGCCTCGATTTGAAGTAGTTTTCAAATCAGTTTATGTATTTAAACATATTGTCTGGAGTATCAGCTTATTTCAACGGAACGCAACGTTGGACAAAGCAAAAAAAACTCGTTCAATGGTAGAGCTTCATCGACGGTTCCAGCTGCTGCTTCTTCTTTATTACGCAGCTTTGATAGCTATTCGAAAATATCTGTGTCACTGGCTAAGCTAGAAGTACAAATAACATAATCAACACTAACAAAATCTTGGCAACATAGCTCACCAGAGTCCTGTTGGTTCAGCAATATGGGCCAGTCTGCACATTCTGCTTCTTTACTGAGCTACACATCCCCCTATGATTTCATAAATTGAACTTTTATGACGCTATTGGTACTTGTTATAGTTTGAGCGGATGACGTATTTGTGTGTGTCATTTTTGATATTTCTTTGAAGCTTGCGGGTATTGTCCCCTGCGGTTTAAGCAAAATAGTAATGTGTCTTCACTTCAAGCTTTTCAAGAGCTGTTTTGCCATCTAAAAGATTGATGGAGAAGTCTTTCTCCTAGTTGTATTTGGAGGCAAATGATGGATTTTTATTGCCACCCAATATATATTTTTTAAATTTGTTTGCTGCGCAACTGTCGACGAATGGAAGCACCTGCCTTCCTATCTACTTGAATTTGTTCTCCAGCATTGTCAGATGTTCCTCGTAAAATTTGCTAATCTTCCAGTTAATGGACAATTAAAAAAAATTGACGTCTCTACAAGATGGTGGCTTTTTAAATGTTCCAGTAACTAGAAGGTCGTACTTCTCCGATCCTGGTCTATTGGCACCAATGAAGTCGTAACCCTCTCTTTACTTTTTTGCCACCATGTCACAGTGGGAATGTATTCTAGTCTCATCTGCAGACTAGTCCTTGGTGAGATCTGGAAGCACTTTTTCCTTATAATCTTTAATAGACTCAGTAGCTACAGTAGCGCTTTCCGTACATATTTCCTTGTAAACAATCCCATACTTTTGACTATCATTGAAACTAACCATTGCTTGCTGAAAAGTTCTTGATATTCGGCTCTTTCGTGAACTCTCTGGCATTTTTTGTAGAGTACTGAATATTGGAATATGCTACTTTTGGCGATCTCTTTTTCACAGAACCATAGCTGCATCCACTCTTGGTAATGCTACCAGCTTTATGGGTTTTCTATTCGTGTAAAATCTGGAATTATCAAACGCTGATAATATTTTTCCCTTATTATTTAAAATTGTTGTTATCGTATTAGCAGGTGTCCCGAAATCAGCAGCAACATTTTTTTTCTTCACACTTTTTTTGAGTTTTCGAATTTATACTGTGATCCTCGAGCTGCCCACAATAAACTAATTATCAAGGACACTCATGCAGAAACAATTATTATTTCTGGAAAACATACAATCATATTTTCAATAATTCCAAAAAAAAATTTATTCAGCTTATAGAGAAATTTGGTTTATCGATATTTCAATCAACTATAAGAATACGTTGAAATTTATCCTGGTTATCGGAGTTCCGTTTATCGATGTTTGATTGTACAGATATATATATATATATATATATATATATATATATATATATATATATATATATATATATATATATAAGTCTTTATTTATTCCAATAAGTATCACAATAAAAATTATAAAAATAGTTTATTCTCAGTTGTAGATAAAAAAAAGAAAAAAAATGAAATAGAAAAAACTATAACAATAATTATACAGTTTTAAATACCTTTCTTGAATAATTCTATTAAATTTATGTAGTAAAAACAAGGCATATATATATATATATATATATATATATATATATATATATATATATATATATATATATATATATATATATATATATATATATATATCTTTAGCGATTTAAAAGTTACATAAATCAGTGTTGCACATATATCACTCCTAGAATGCCTGAAGGAATTTTATACAGTACTCTTCCATGGCATAACAAAGTAAAGTACAGGATTCTTATTGCAATAAATAAATAAATACGGTATGATAATAATTATTTACAGTTTTCGAAATGTGAAGTTTATTTTGAAAAACAACACAACACGAAAGTATCTTAAAAAGTCTGGTGTCTCGATGGGGCCACTCGAAGTGCCGTAAAACGTGTACAAGAATGCACATGGTAATATTAATGGCGTCAGTGCGTGAGAATTGATTTTAAATTGTGAAGAAACAAAAGGAGTGAATATTCAGACAGGGAGGGTCGTTTTAGTGGATATACAGAGTGTAAAAATATATAAAATTATTTGGCGACTTTAGAACTATTAAGTATGATAATGACAGATGAATGTGAGGTATTCATAGTAGGATTTCTGAATCATCTCGCAAGATGACAGTTAAGTCATACGTCTTTTGAGTTGGTGAAAACTTCAGGGCCGAACTGAAAAATTTGTTAACCTAATATTTAAGATATAAATCATTTAAAAATATTCACAAAAATTTATAAAAAGTATCACCTGCCAATATATATATATATATATATATATATATATATATATATATATATATATATATATATATATATATACATACATACATATATATACATACATATATATGTAATCGAAGGTTTTTGATATATATATATATATATATATATATATATATATATATATATACATATATATATATATATATATATATATATATATATATATATATATATATACATATATATATATATATATATATATATATATATATATATATATATATATATATATGTAATCGAAGGTTTTCGGGCATCCCGTGTATGTGCTGAGTCCCTCTCAGGACTGTAAGGCAGCTGACGTTTCGGTGAAATCTCATCCACCATTTTCAAAGCTGACTGTATGGCGTCTACGAGCGAACTGACCTGACTGACAGTTAGGGTGTTTGACAGCTGTATTAGATTAGAATCTGTTAGTAAAAATAATTTTTGAAACGTTCTGAAGGATTTTGAGTAATTGGCAATATAAAGATGGCATGTTCGATGACCATATAGGATTTGCCATCTCAAATTATGGTATCTTGAGACCAGCTACGTAATCAGCGATCCGTAAAACATCACAGTCTTTTAATTTGCCACTCCAAAAAAATGAAAAAGTCGGAAAAGTGTGTTAGTAGTAGAGTAGCATACCTATTCTATCTCTGATTTTGGAACCGCTATAAGAGGCATCTAACAGTAGACGAACTGAGCTCTATATATATATATATATATATATATATATATATATATATATATATATATATATATATATATATATATCATAAAAAATTTCCTGCTAATATAATAATATTATTTTTTCAGAACTGAAATTTCTAAAAAACAATCGAGGAATCGGCAACAATGTGCGAAGAAATGCAAATTCGTCCAATGTCGGTCTTTGGCCCTCGGTGTTCAATTTGGCGACGAAAGCTGTCATTTCAGCGAATGCAACATGTGGCATCAATGGTAGAGAAGAATATTGTCGGTTGTCAGAAAGTGGAAAAGATCGGTAAGACATTCTGATCATTCCTTAATTTATATGTCTTGGTTAATTATCTTAAAGTCTGTTTAGAATGAACTAGATATTTTTAAAAATTTTTTCTTTTAGATGTGGCATATGTGATGATTATAGTCCAGATCTAGGCAAAAGGCATGCCATCAATTTTGCTATTGATGGTACCAACAGATGGTGGCAAAGTCCATCTCTACACTATGGTGCCGATTATGAATATGTTACGATAACCATTGATTTAAAACAGGTAAGCTGACATTAATTACCTATATTGTAGTAACACAAATATTTTGAAAAGTTCTATTGACATTACTGAAGAAACTTTTGTTACCTTGTTGTTAATCAAATTTTCATCAGTTTCGAAAAACGAGATCAGCTACAGATTCCATATTAAGCCTTGATCCTTATTCTGATAACTCTGCTTTATTCTCTAGTAGACCAAGCTCTCTAACTGACGTTATTAAATTCAGATTGAATGATCATGTTTGACTGGAATTTGAAATACTTGCTACAAAATCAGGATCAGCTGATGTTGAAGGTATATCTATCTCTTGAAAAATTTATTTATTTCAACAGAAAATCAATTCTATAAATTTACAATTCGTTTATAATAAATACCAAAGAGCAATGTTATTAATGTGATTTCGAAAAGGACGCTGAACATCGAGTATTACACCAAGTTCCGAATCTCGAAAATTAAAACCGTTTGTCTTCAAACACAAAAATTAACCATCAAAATCAATATGCAGACTTAAGATATCTATCATACTCTTAAACAACTTGAGATCATTTATGAACAATAAAAACTTTGAAATCGCTGCAGCATTGCTGGTATCATCACAAATAAATTAGAAAGCGGACAACCATAATGAGAATATTGTGGCTCTCCAGGAAGTACTGAAAGTTCTTTTGAAACAATATTGCTAATACATACGTACTGCCAAATATCTATTTCAGAAATCAAGATCCAAAACCTAAAGCTTGCAACTTATTCAACATCAATTTATAATTCACCTTGTCACACGCCTTCGAAAGGTTAGTATTGATAGTATCTACACTTTACTTCTTCTCAAAGGTACCCAACAAATGCTGCTCGTAGGCAAGCAGGTTGATCACCGTGGATCTACCTCCTACAAATCCATGTTGTTCCTGCATGATGACATTCTTAAATTGCTTTCTCTTCTTGAGAATCAGAATCGCAGGAATATGTTTTTGGTAGTTTTGGAATCAGGATATCAGTAGTTTTCCCTTTTTAGATATTTCCTTTCTTTGTCTCACTAGAGGCACAATGCAGAAATGACAATCATCTAGGTGATCTGAAGGCTCTCTTAAACCACTGAAACAGTAAAACACATTGCTTTCTTTTTTTCTTGAATTATTTTCTAAAACCTGAAACGCAGTTATTTGAGCATATACAGGTTGGTTGAAAAGTTTTGAAAGCGAGAATGAAAGAATGTGTATTTTTTAATGAAATTAGTTTTTTATTCAATGTAATCTCCGTCAACTTCAACACACTTATTCCAACGATCCTCCAATAATTTTATACCATCTTTGTAATGATTTTCCGAAAGCTCTGTAAAATAATGTTTTACGGCTGCAATAGCTTCTTCATTCGACGAAAAACGCTCTCCACGAAGAAATTACTTTTTTTATCCAACTGATTCAAAAGGTTACAATAATACTCAGAGTTAATTGTTTAACCTTTTTCAAGATAATCAATCAACAAAATCCCTTTTGAATCCCAAAAAACTGATGCCATAACCTTTTTTGCCGATCGTTCTGACTTGACCTGTTTTGAAGCTGAACAACCAGCTTCAGTCTACGCAAAACGTTCTTGTTTCAGTTTAAGATCATGATGGTAAATCCAAATCTCATCCACAGTTACAAAACGACGCACAAAATCGGTTTTATTCTGCTTAAAACGCTCCAAATTACGCTTACAAATTTGTTTTCGATTCAGTTTTTATTGAATATGTTAACGAATGCGGCGCTATCTTTCCGAATAGCTTTTTCATACGTAATTCTTCGTGTAAAATATAGAGTACTCATTCGTCCGAGATGCCTATAGTATCAGCAACTTCACCTTTAGTCGCACTTGGATCTTTACAAACAATATCATAGTCTTGCTCAATGATTTCTGGTGTTGTTGCACTTTTTGGACGTCCACTACGTGGTTCATCTTCAACGCTTGTACGACCACGTTTAAACTCTAAAATCTTTCGATGCACAGTTGGAAATGAAGGAGCCGATTCCTTTAATGCTTTCACCATTTTTATATGAATTTCTGTTGCTGATAAACCTTCCAAAACAAAGAATTTTATCACTGCACGATATTCGGTTTTATCCATTGTATGAAAATTCACTGACACGTCAATTTGAACTGGCTTATAAACAAAGAATGTATATGGAGTCCAGTACGGTAATATCTTTTTTTTAACCATCCGGGGAAAGAGTCGTTTGGGCGACTAAAGACTTATTGCAGCACAAGTTCAAAAGCTATCAGAATTCACACTAGCTAGACATCTACCTCGAACAGAGTTCTCTATCTTACTGGAGACCCTTGGACTGATATCTACTTGCCGATAACGTCGTCTGCTGACAAAACATGATTGTTTTTAAATCGGATATTTTTTGCTTTTGTCAAGCATAATTAAATGCCACAATTTTGTGTTCTTATCTAGCGAACAATTATCTCCCATGTTTAGATATCAATCTCGACAAGTTTCTAGGGGACCGCCGAGGCAAAAATAAATCTGAAAGACCGATTATTATGGACATTTGTACATGGTCTCCGTTAATTGGTGATCGTTGCCTTAATAGGCACCGGGCAGTCGGCCTGCCCATTGTTGGAGCTAATTTGCGGGCCAATTTAAAACAATTTCAAGCCCGCAGCGCAGCAGTCAAACAATAGATGTGTTTCAGCAGCCGCGGCTGCAGGATTACCGTACAAGGGAGGATCACGTTTGTTCTTGTGGGGACAATAGACAGTGGCGGAGATTCTGACTGATGAGTGACAGTTTTAATTTGTGACGTATCTGAAATTATTTTAAAAAAATTTAATATGGCGGATCCAAGATGGCGGATTAAAGATTCTACATCTCCCGATTTTGTCTAAAATCAATATTGGGGTATTTTTGTTGGTGTTAATTATGAATTTAAAATATTTTTTGAAAAACTCAATTTGGCAGATTCAATATTAGCTTTGTACGCGGTAAGGATTTAGAACCGATTCTGAACTAATACGCATGCGCAGTTGAAATAGCAGCGTTCGCGGATAACAAAGTTCAGAATTTTTAGTTACAGTCCCATGTTCGCGGAGAAAATAATTCGGTTCGAAATCGATTCTGAACCAGTCCTACCGGTTCTACGGATTGAAGAAGAACTGTAAGTTCGGAATTTTATGCAACGCCAGCGTTCATGCTGCGGCCGCAATATGAAACTATTTGACAATTGTTTTTATTTTATTTTAGGTTTTTTTCTTGTTTATGTCATTCGTTGCATTTGATGTTCCAGTATATATTTTATTATATTATATTGGTTTTACTTTAATTAGTGTTAATCGACCTAGAATCTTAAATAATAAGTTAAAAAAGTGTTAGTTTGAACCTAAAAAAAATATATTTTTAGTGAATACTCCCATTATGTCAAATCATTTATCATCCAGCGATGAGGACTTAAAAGAAATTTTAGAGTTACTCAAAATTCCTAAAAGTGCTAATTATTTTGAGGAAATTTTGCCCCCCATTTTCAGTTAAGCTGAGAAATAGACAAGAACCGGCGTGTATTATGGTTTGCGATAAATGAAGTTGCATCGTATAGGGACGTATCAAACCGGTTTTTAGTTTTATAAAAAATGTTTTTTGAATCAAAAAGAAATGGACCTAAAAGTATTGCGTTTTATTTTTTGTTTAGAAAAACCCCCATCTTTTTATTAGGCGTATGTTTAGATTAGATTTACTTTGAGGTTCCCGAAATCTGAACTTAACACAAAATAAAGAGTAAACAATAGATATCTGTTAAAATATATATTTGTTTTTCAAAAATTCTATTCAGCAAAAAACAAGACGTTTTATTCCAAAAGGAACTGACAGTTAGACTGTATATTATATAAGAATAACAATTATAATTCAATATTTTTTAAAATAATACAAATAATAAAACCTAATAAAAGACAGTTTTAAGTTATTTAAAACAAAAAAAAACAACTACTTTAATCAGCATTTGCATACCAGAGTGGACGATTCAAAGTTCCAAAATTGTTCACGGTAAAAACAAATCCTGAACCGGTTAATAACTGAGCATGCGCTGTACGGCAATCCTGAACTAATTCCGTACCAGTTCTGAATCGGTTCGGAAAGCGACCCGCGAACAAAGCTATAGTGTCCTAAAAATTATACATTTTTCGATTTTCTCCCAAACTGATATAGGGGGTTCTTGAGGGTGTAAATTATGAATTTGAAAATATTTTCTCAGGATTGAATATGGCAAATCCAAGGTAGCGGACTAAAAATTTTACATTTTTCAATTTTGTTCAAAGGTGGGACTGAATCGTTTTTGAGGATGTAAATGGCGAATATAAGTCTAGTTTCCGGATTTCATCCAAAATTATTACTAGGGGGCTTTGAAGGGTTCAGACTAGATTAAGACTTAAAATAATTTTTTTGAAATTCAATTTAGCGGATACAATATGGTGGGTTGAAAATTTGACCTTATTCGCATTTTTTCAGATTTGGCATTAGAGGGTTTTCGGGGTCGTGTATTACAAATATGAAGTTAATTTTTTACTATTAGGTTGATAAGATACAATATGAAGGACAGAAAATTTTACATATTCAGATTTTGTCTAAAATTGATATTGTGGGGTTCTTGAGGCGTATACAAACTCAATATGCAGTATAAAATATATCGAGCTAAGAAATTTACATCTTAGATTCTTTAAATATTGAAAACTGATATTGTGGGGTTGTTGAGGCATATACAAACTCAAGATGCAGTATAAAATATATCGAGCTAAGAAATTTACATCTCAGGTTCTTTAAACATCGATATTGGAAGGTTTTGGGGCTTATATTACCAATCTTAACTTAATTTGAAATTTAAGATAGTGGATTTACTATAACAGACTAAATATATGTTTGACACAATTTTATTGGTATTTGGCAAACTCTAAGAACCAAAGAATTTTTAGTGGTTCATTTTAGGGTGATTTACAACTTTGGATAAAATGGGTACTTTTTTTGCTACCTTGGAGTCATTGCGAGGTACACTAATCTCGATTAATACTTAGTTCAAATAATTTATGGATGCCATAATGAATTCTAAAACTAAAAATAGAAAAATAAAATTTTTATTAAAAAAATGAACCGACTTCTAAAAGTGCGCTAAAAAGTGAAAAATAACTATAAATTTTTATATGAAATTGAACTCATAAGCACGGTTGGTGAGTTTTTCCAGTTTAATGAAGAGATATTATTTCAAATTTTAAGAATAGTGCCAGTAAGGACTATTTCAATTTAAAATTTGAAAAAATAATGAAGGAACACTTTCCCTCTCTATCTGAATGTATCGTACCAGTGTATAAAAATGGTTCTAGTGAGGAGATCTCTAATTACAGGCAGACTTTAGTGACCTATCCTAGACCTCAAACTCAGAGTAGCACTTTCCTGTTGGCCTTATTAATGGGTAATTAATTTTATGTGTAATTGTGCCTATATATTTTATAAGTCAATATGTTAAAAAAAATTTGACTTGTAATATTACTATTGTATGTCATTCATGAATAATTATTGATTTCTTATTTTATTGATTAATTTTTCGTAACGCTTGTCTAAAATGGTTGGATCTATATATGTGTATGGATAAAATCTGTCTAAAACCCAAAAAGAAGAGAAGCTCAGCCAAAATACCAGACAACTAATGCAGAAAAGAAGAAGAATGAGAAGCGAAACGGACACTAAAGCTGACGAACTACAAAGAATAAATATGGAAATATCCAAAGCTGCTAGACAAGACACTCGAAAATATAATCAAGAACAGATCGAATATACCATTGAGAACAATAAAAGTATGAAAGTATTGAGAAGGAAACTAAGAACGGGAACAAGACAAATAATCAAAGTGAAAGATAAGAATGGTCAGTTTTCAACAGACAGAGAGGAAATCCTTGAAGTAGTCGAAGATTTTTACAAATTACTAGACAGAAGCCAAAACAAAGAGAATAGCAAAGATCAAGTACCAGCAATATTGACAAGGAAAAAGGGCATTGTCAACCAAGGATCAGAACAAATGTCCGAAATCACAATAGACGAAATAAAACCAGCCCTAAGAAAAACTAAGAATAACAACTCTCCAGGCGAAGATGGTGTAGTTACTGATGCAATCAAAATCGGAGGTGTTTATCTACTTAAGAAAATAAAAGACCTTTTTAATATTTGGACAGTACAATACCAGACAAGTGGCACAATGCTGAGGTAAGTTTGATTTACAAAAAAGGAGATGATATGGAAAACTACAGATCAATAAGCCTTCTTAGTCACCTATATAAACTCCTAACAACAATAATAACGAATCGACTTGAGAAAAAACTTGATTTGTACCAATAAATAGAGCAAGCGGGGTTTCGTACTGAGTTTGGAACAAACGATCACCTACAGAGCATCTAAACGGTAATAGAAAAAACTAACGAATATAATAGACCACTCGTTCTAGCTTTTGTAGATTTCCATAAGGCTTTTGATACGGTAGAGCTTTGCAAAATTATGGAAGCATTACAAGCATGCCGCATTGACTATCGATACACAAAGTTAATTTACAATATATACAGGAATGCAACTATGTCGGTGAAACTTCACAGTAACACGGATCATATCCCAATTGGCAGAGGAGTCTGACAGGGTGATACTTAAACTGTTTACTGCAGTACTAGAATACGCCTGTAAAAAACTTAACTGGGAAAAAGAGGCCTAAATGTAGACGGCCAAAGATTAACAAATTTGAGGTTCGCAGACGACATAGTTTTGTTTTCCGATGATCTCAAGGAGATATATACAATGTTACATGAACTTCAGCTAGTGTGCGCCAATGTGGGTCTTGGAGACAACCTGGAAAAATACATATACCTTGGACACGAAATAGAGATCACAAGAGATAATTAAACATGCGAGCTACGGAGAAGAGTAAATCTTGCATGGGCAGCCTATGGAAAACTTAAAGATATCTTTAAAAGCGTTGTACCAATTTCTTTAAAACGTAAAACATTTGACCAATGCGTGTTACCGGTTAAGATCTACGGTGCCGAAACTTTGACATTAATAACTGCAACTTCTAAAACGTTGCAAATAGTTCAGAGGAAGATGGAAAGGTCAATGCTAGGTATATTGCTGCGTGACCGAGTTAGAAATCAAGACCTGACACGAAAGACAGGAGTTACCGACGTAATTTTTCGAATTGCCACACTCAAATGGAACTGGGCCGGACATGTCGCCCGAATCAGTGATGGAATGTGGACGAAGAGATTAGTAAGATTAGAGTGGAGGCTACCAAAAGAAGTAGAGGAAGATCTCCTACTCGTTGGACTGACGATCTCAAGAGAATTGCAACAAATTGGATGCAAATCGCTCAATATAGAGCACAATGGACAAGAATGAGGGAGGCCTATGTCCAGCAGTAGACGCAAAGGGCTGGATGAGGTTATGTGTGTATGAGTATTAAACCTATGAATTGTTACTCCTTTTGTGTGATTTTATTGAGGCAAATCTATGCTCATAGCTTGATGATCTCTCCCAGTGAGGAGAAGATCTAGAGCTGTTATCTTTTCGAAAAGCATTAAAAGTAACTGCGTTTCTTCACACAAATAAGTTTTCTAGTAACTTTTATTTAAATTATTTAAATAAAGTCAAACATTTTTTCACAACTATTGTCACTCAACTACCAAAGCAAAAATTTCCTCTTGTTTAATTACTTGCTCATATGTGAACTGTAAAAGGAACTGATATTACCTATAATGACTGAATAATCCTGGTACGGTGCCTTATAAAAGTTACTTAGTTTTGCAAAGAAAAACATGCATATACAAGCGTGGGAAGAAAATAAATATTTTAGCCAGTATGTTACCATACCAGTCTACCTTCTAAGTAATAAAATTACATACCATATACGGACACACGTTTTAAAATAAAAAAAAAGCTACTTGCACGCCACTTGCAGGCAATTCTTGACATTTAGCCCCGGCAAAAAATTTATGACTTTTTTAATATCGGAAGGCTCTACGGCATTTTTTTTCCAGCAGAAATTAATGTTCTAATTTTTATTTGTCTCTGACTAACCCTTGCTTGATAGTACGCTACCAATATAAATTTTCATAATGGCTCATTAACATAAAAAAGAAGCTTGAATTCAGAATACTAGTTTATCTAAATTTAGTTACCCAATCAAAATAACTTATTCGTTCTTTCATAAATCACTTCCCTGTTTCTGAACCTATTACTGTCTAACTAAATTACGCTATATTCATTTTACGGACCCGAATTCCGAATTGTCCAAGGAGTGTGTCGTTCGCAAATCGGTGCTTTGTAAGGAAATTGATTCTCTATTAATCAGATTATTAATTCTTTTGATTCACTTAACAGATTCATTCGTTGTATACTCATCATTCACGAATGACCGTTAATTTAAATATCACCTGCAGGTTTTAATATGTTATATATATATATATATATATATATATATATATATATATATATATATATATAATATTTTCTTGATTCTTGAACCATACATTATATCTTTTTTTCTTTATTTTGTCTTTTCTTTGGTTTAGGTTCATTATTTAACAAGAAATGCAAATAATTGACGTTTCGCCCTTTATTTAAGACATTTTCAAAATTTTTGGTTTATTTTCCTTCCTAAAAATATTTTTATATAATTAAAACATTCACACAAGAACATATTTACAATTTTAAAAAACAAACAAAACACTTTAAAACAGTATTCAAATTTTTAAATTTTGGAGATGCCTTAAATAAAGGGCGAAACGTCATATATATATATATATATATATATATATATATATATATATATGTTATGTTGGATATTCTCATGGGTGTGATGTTTGAAAACGATGAATGAAATCTCACCGAAACGTCAGCTGCCTTACAGTCACATACATAAACAAACAGAGATCTAACAACATACCTTGAAAAAACTACGAAAGCTAAGATCAAAGCATCAAAACTAGACCCAGAAACTGAAAAATCTTTAATACCAAGGGAAAAATCAAGCAGATGTTCAAAATTGTATGGTCTACCTAAAATACACAAAACAAATGTACCACTCAGACCAATAGTAAGCGCCGAGGGATCTCCCACACAAAAACTGGAAAAATTTTTAGCAAGCATCATGCAACCAAGAGTCGAACTGGCCGATTCCTTCTTGAAAAACTCCGAACATCTGACCAACATGATCAAAAACATTCACCTCTAAGAAAATGCTATCTTCTCAAGCCTCGATATAAAATCGCTATATCCAAGCATACCATTGGATGAGACTTTGGATAAAAACACACATATTTCATGTTAAATAATCAAATATACACACAGATGACGCATCTCACTTTCACCGGTTATAGCCAACCTTTTCATGATATATTTCGAACAAGAGGCACTGCAAAAGGCATTCTTAAAACCGAAATTTTGGAAACGCTATGTGGATGATATTTTTATAATATGGCCACATGGAAAAGAACACCTGGACGATTTCCTCATATACCTGAATAATATCCACCGCAGAATCCAATTCACGCTAGAAATCGAGCAAGAAAAGAAACTTCCTTTTTAGACCAGTTATTAACTAGAAAACCCAACAGCACCCTAGGTTTTAGCGTATATCGGAAACCCACACATACTGACCGATATCTTAATGCAGAGTCACATCATCATCTCTCTCAAACGCAAGCAGTAGTCAACACCCTAGTATCAAGATCTCTCCGACTAACAGAACTCGACACAAAACAAGACGAACAACAACAGCTCTAGAACGGAATGGTTTCTCACAATCAGACATAAAGAAAGCCATAAAAAGACAAGAGAAAACCACAACAAAAACCAAAGACCAAGATCAAATACGAACCAAAATCCTAATCCCATACATAAAAGGAATAACGGATGATATTTTGGCGAAACGGCGTGAAAACGATTATTTGAACGAAAGGATTGAAACCCCATTCATTCCATCATCCGTGAAAACCTACGATATAACATATATATATATATATATATATATATATATATATATATATATATATATATATATATATATATATATATATTTCTTTAATACTTTCTTGGATATAGGTTTTTCCGTTTGAAAATCAAAAGACAATAATTTTTTTGACGTTTCGCTCTAACATGGTGAGCTTCTTCAAAGTTATGGTATATATTGAATCTTAAACGTAGCTTTGTGCGCACAAAAAAAATAGACAGCACACTTGACTATGCACACGAGAGTAAGCAGGCTTTAGAGATAGTTTCAATTCATTGAATCATATTCAGACACTAAGAGAAATAATGAAACACAAGGTATATACCATCTGCCACTAATGGTAGCACTCATAGATTTTGAAGAAGCCTTCGACTCAGTCTATCCTAGAGCAGTTATAGAAGCTCGTGTCGATCAAACAGTAGACAGACTGTATGTAGAAATGTTACCTAATATATATAGAGAAACTACAGCTAGAGTAAATATATATAAGAACGCCCCACACTTTCCCATCCAAAAAGGAGTCCGATAAGAAGATACAATATCCCCGAATCTCTTCACAGCAAACGTAGAGAATATTTTTCGGATATTAGACTGGAATAAGAAAAGTCTATGTTTAAATGGAGAACAGGAGAATACCTAAGCCATTTAAGATTTGCTGATGACATAATTCTGTTTGCTAGAGATCCTGAAGAATTGCGAGAACAAATTAACGTCCTCAACACAGCCAGTAATGAAGCAGGTGTAAAAATGAACCCAGCAAAGACAAAAGTTATGTGCAATGATCTGATCACCAACTTTGAAGTAAGCTTTATAACTGATGTAATCCAAAGAATAAAATCCCTAAAATGGCAGTAGGCAGGACATATATAAATGCGGTATCCTAGAAACGCCAAGAGACCAAAGAGACGCCTGAATCTCAGATGGGATTATGACATCACAACATTGGCAGAAACAACTTAGTTTCAGATATCTAAAAGAAAAGAAAAACATAGGTACAAAGGAGAATAAATTATAAGAAAATCGAATAAATTACGTCACGAAATAGAAGAAGTAACTATGGAAATATTGGATACTAATCTTGAGGTTATTTTGGAATGTCATAGGTTTGGTAACTATAGAATTAAGGGAGGCTGCATAGTTGGAAGCGGCAGATCAAGCTGAGAATGATAATGATGATATATATGTATATACTCATCTTCAGATTATTTTGGAATGTCTTAGGTTTGGTGGTGTTTGTCTACTTTACTATCATGTAGATTCAAAATTTTTCGCTCGACAAATTCCTGCTGGCTATTTTGTAATTTGATGCAAGTTTCTATTCACGTTTGATCATCTAGAAACTTGAAATGTGCCGTAATTGTTTTAATGAATCTAGAAAGAGAATTTTCATGTTTCCTCTGAGGAAAGATACATCGCAGCCTGTTTAAGATTTGTTCCTGTCTGAAGCAAACTCTTATAACATTAAGAGTGCATAATAAATTACGAGAATTGGTAGAAACAAAACGCCTGTACGCCTTTTGCAGTCATAATAAAAAAGCAGTTCGCGACATTTAACCCCGGTAAAAAATTTATGGGCTTTTTAGTACTATCGGAAGGTATTACAAATTTATTTTCCGCGACGATAATAAATAAAATAATCGTAAATTATTACCTAGGACGTAACTTATTACGCCGAGTAATAAACCAGTCTCGGCGGTTTGTTTTTGAATCCGACCTTTTACTTTCTTTTCTCACTCGATTTTGCTCTATGATTTATGGAAATGGATTTGTTACACAAAAATAAAATTATTTTACTCGTTCATACCGAATTTGTTATCAATAATCTTTTAAGTAACATTCTATTCCATCAAAAACATATCTGTAAAATATAGGTTCAGCCATAAAAATTGATAAGATCTCAGGTGGAACTAAATCTCCTTAACTTTGTACATCTAAACCAATGGCACCCAACTGGGACTATAGCGCTCCCCCAGTGGGCGCTGAAGTCTTTCAATGGGGCGGCAACGGGTCCATGGGCAATTAGAGGATGTTAAGGTAGAGAAGATGGACGGGCGCGTAATGAAGAAATTCTTGTACATATTTGCCAAGTTTATAAAAATCATATTTAGCATTAAGGAGACAGTCTGGGTTTATTTTTTTTTTTAAACTCGATTTTCCAAAAACACCATATTGGTTGTTTGGTAAATATTACTTTCGTGTTAAAAGATGCAGAGAACCCCCAGATAAAAGAGAAGCTTCGTGTTTCAAAAATGATTACCTTGCTTTTTCTTCTCATATGAGACTCGTCAGGCCATTGCATCCACGACAATCCATCATCTTACAGTCATGCCCTATAAATTGTTTTTAAATGAAAAAAACACGGCACCAATAGCGAGATCTCGACGGATCACTCAATAGCACAAGAGAAACACAAGCCAGTAATGTTATATTAAACCGACAAGTGATGGAGCGACGATAAATAAAAAATTAATATATCAAAACACGATATGCAAACCATGCTACCCAAAGAATAGAGATCACATTATTCCGCATCAACAACCGATCTGACGACGAATTTTCTCAGTTCAAGTGAAGTGCTGCATTAACGATCTCCCTATGAGAACGCTGCGTGTTTATAAGCCAACAAATATATATAAAAGAAAAGATAAGGATTATCCTTATAATTTTAAAATAAAATAGAAAATTCTCGACTAGGCAAACATAAGATTGTTGATAAACATTACTTTCGTGTTAAAACGTGCGGAAAACTCCGAGATCATGGAAGTTCCGGGTCGGAAAAGTGATAACAGATGACAGTGCCGTTTCTTCCTCATATAGGACTCATCAGGCTATAGCATCCGGTACAATCCTTCATTTTGCAGTCGTGCCCAGAGCTTCTACATTGTCTTGGAATTCTCCGCACTTTTTAATACGTGAGCGATGCGACCTCTGTCCTGTGGTTAGCATGTTTCGTGTATTAAGTTTTGATATATTTCTTTTTAATTTACCGTCGCGTCATCACATGGCGGTTTTATACGACATTGTTAGTGGAAGTTGTTGTGTTATTGAGTAATCTGTCGAGATGTCGCTATTCTGTCTTGTTTACTGTTTTTTCATTTTAAAACCAGTTTATAGGGCACGATTGCGAGATGATAGATTGTACCGTATGTATTGGCCCTTTTTTTCATTCTATCCAGCTTTCGAGAATTTATTTATCTCACCAATGTGGTTTGAATATGAAACAAGCATACAGATGAAAAACCCAACATTGGCACTATATTTAGAGACATTTTTTAATAGAATTGTAAAAAATTCGTATATATATATATATATTGGTATTCCAAGCCGAGCAACCGTCGAGGAAGCATCACTTGAAACTTGAAATTGCCAGCTGAGATGTTGGCGAAACGTCGTGAAGATTTTTCTATTGACGAACGGATGATTGAAAACCGGAAATACACCAATGCACACACATTTCACCATCCGTAAAAATCTACGTAACAACATATCTATGTATATATATATATAATATCTTTGTTTTCTTAAACCATCTATATTTATTTTTCTGAAATTTCTTGGGTATGAGGTTTTTTGTTTTTAAAACAATCTAATCAAAATTTTCCAAGCAACTAAATAGAGCAAAACAATTTATTAAAGATAATCCCCATATAACCATTCTAAAACCAGACAAAACAAATAAAACTGTAGTTATGAACACAAAGGACTACAACTTAAAATTAAATAATTTACTATCTGACAACCTAACATACAAGAAACTTCGCAGTGATCCTACTAACACTTTTCAATTAAAAAATAATACCTTGATCAAGAAAATGATATCCAAAAAACTCATGTCTGAAACGGAAGGCAAAAAATTATTAATACATAACGCAGTTGCACCGAAGATCTACGGACTGCCTAAATTACATAAACCAGGCATTCCACTTAGACCCATAGTCTCGTGCATACAATCACCGTTCTACAAATTATCTAAATATCTTAGTAATTGTTTATCAAAAATTACTTGTAAAAATGAGTATTATATAAAGGACTCTTTTAGTTTTAAGGAATTCATCAACAGAACAAAAATTCCAAATAATTATAGTTTACTTTCTCTTGACGTAGTATCATTATATACCAATATACCTAACGAACTTTTAAATCAAATAATAAAAGAAAAGTGGGAAATTTTAAAGGAACATACCAGCCTTAATCAAGATCTTTTTATAGAATCTATAAATCTAACATTAACTAATAATTACTTCCAATACCAAAGTACTTTTTACCAACAATTAGATGGCTGTGCCATGGGATCACCCATCTCTTCCACAGTTGCACAACTTGTAATGGAGTATTTGGAAGAAACCGTTTTAAATAATACTAATATCCCTATGACCTTTTTCAAAAGGTATGTTGATGATTGCCTTACTGCCGTTCCAGAAATCCATGTACAAGACATTTTAGATTGCTTCAATAACTTTCACCCCAAATTACAATTTACATCAGAAATCGAACAAAACAGTAGGATTAACTTTTTGGACTTAACGATAATAAGAAACAATGTTGATGAATGTCTTAAGACGAAGTGGTATACAAAAGAAACATGGTCTGGTCGATATTTGAACTACAATTCACACCATCCCCTATCTCAAAAGAACAGCGTTATCATCGGTCTAACAGACAGAGCACTAACTTTAACGTCTCCTGAATATCGAGCCGAAACACTTAAGAAAGTCAAAAAGATTCTGATTGCAAATAACTTTTTAGAATATCAAATTAATAAAATTATTAAACAACGAATTCATAAATTTTATAATACTAGTAATATAGACAAATCAACGAACCCAGATGGTAACAAAAAATACATAGCTATGCCGTACACTCAAGGACTTTCAGAAAAAATAAAATACACCTTAAAAAAACACGACATTGTTGTATGCCACAAATCTCAAAATCTTTTGTCTTCACTTTTCACTCCGTTAAAAAGCAAAGTAGCAACCAAAAAGAAGTCAAATTTAATATACTCTGTACCTTGTCTAAACTGCCCAAAAAAATACATAGGTATGACAACGCATTATTTGGATAGTAGACTGAATGGTCACAAGTACACCAAAAATGCTTCAACTGCGTTACATAAGCACGAATCATCTCAAAAACATGAATTTGATTTCGCAAATACACAGATATTAGCCCAGGAACAAAGCTACCGCAAACTGCTTATTAAGGAGATGATTTACATTAAAAAAGAAAAGCATGTCGTAAATGACAAACAAGATATAAAAAATCTTAGCCAAATTTATAATAACCTAATTAATTAAAAACTGCATTAAAAATTATAACAAATACAATACTAAAATACCAAAAAAATATCTGATTCTTTAATAATATAATAATTGCTCCACAAATAATTAATAAAAATATATTAAAAAAAAACTTTTACTGATAACACCAAATTCCTTCATACTGACAATGTATACTCTTAGTTGAATTATATATGGCACAGCTACAACGGGTGCGTATCTAGCAAAGAATTTTAAATTTACGTTTTTAATATTGTACAGTGTGTTAGTTGTAAAATATGTATGTCTATTTTGAGTGTATTTGATTGTTTCAGTGATGGCTGATTTTCTTTGTAGATTTTATCCATAGACTGACTGACAATATATTTTTGATAAAGCCCAAAAAAAAAATGGGCGAAACGTCAAATTTTGATTAGATTGTTTTAAAAATAAAAAACCTCATACCCAAGAAATTTCAGAAATATATATATATATATATATATATATATATATATATATATATATATATATATATATATATATATATATGATATCGGACGCTATAATAACTTAAAAATTACTAAATAATAAATTTAAAAATAATTAAGTGTTTTTCTTAGAATTAATCCAGCTAAGAGAATTTTTCTCAAGGAAATATTACTTTAAAAGAATATTCTAGAGGCATTTTCCGAAAAGCTTTTTAACTCGATTAAATTAATTAAAAGTAAATATAAGTGTCTCCACGTAGTAATTCTCGTTCCCTCTACAAAGTAACTTGAGCGTTTCGCAGCTAATTATTTAACCGCGTCCATAAATTCAGCAGCAACACAAAGCGATGCCGAGTGAAATAATGGACCTGCAGTAAGAGCAGCAGGAACACCTTATCGAGTTCTCACGGTTATATACAGCTAGTTCCATTTCATGCCTTTCTATCAGTCTCACTTTGCTGCAGTTTGAAAGGATATCCTGGGAGCTGCTATATACGACAAGTTTTGGCTACTCAAATGTTGAAGATAATCAATACTATTTTAAAGAATTAAATGTGAATATACACTATCGAACAAAAGTAGGACAAAGCTGTTAAAATATATACAAATCTCGATAATAAACGAGGGTTGTCATTGATATTTCGGGAATAACAAACAAGAAATATTTTTGAATGTTTTTTTGCTACTGACAAGATGGTATTCCCAAAACGTGCTTTTTGAACTCATCAACCGCCTCATCTGGTGTAATCGTTCATACGCAATTTGTTCATCATGTATGGGAATAAACAAATTATTAGGTACCAAATCAGGGCTGTGCGGCGGATGACCCAAAAAATTCCACATTTTGAGTACTTAAAAAGTCACTTGTTTGGCCCGATATGTGAAAGCTTGCAATTTCATGGTGGAGAATGATCTGTCATTACTGGTTTATTCTTCTCAATTTACCGAAAACTTCTGGCAAATAAATGATGGCGATGGCCAGTTTTTTCGAAACATAAATGTCGAGGTAAAACAACGTTTTCTTGAATCAGTAAAACAATTAAGTGTCTAAGACATAGGTGTAACTTATCTACCTTTCTATTTAATGCTTATTATATGGAAGAGAAGAAGTAGATATTCTCGCAAATGTGACAAGCAAAAGATGCTGCCGAATCGGATTAGGTACATGTTCCGGGTTTTACCAGGGTTTCAAAAGATTTACTTATCAACTGTTCATCTTTATATCACTCACACATAAGAATTATTGTTAAAAATTACAATAAGTAACGAGACTAATTTCCAGATCCGTATTTTTTATATATTTGATTTAGGCACGCATCGACTTGCATGTCTTCGATTGTTTGCGATGCTAGAGCACTTGCTATGTAAACAAGTCACTACAAGCATCAATATTCTTGTCTTAACATGTTAGCTAATTAGATTACGTCAATCGAGTAACGGATTTCGACCTCAAACGAGAATCGATGAGGCATTGTGTAGATAACAGAACTTGGTTCTACCTAGAAGAAGAAGAAGAAGAAGAAGAGTAATAATTGCTAGTACATGTTATGGATAAAACTAAAACGAATTATGAATAAGGGGGCCGTCTGGGTTTATTGGACAAAATGTCAATTATTTTTTATTGTATTCATTCAAATATTTCAAAACTTTTGTACAATGACATATACCTATTGAACTTTAGGAAAAAAGACATTTTTTTCGCTTATTTATAGCGGCCATTAAAGTACTCTTTAAAAAATTGGTTGACATAATAACTCGGGTTAGGTACATCTGAAACAAAAAATTCGAATGGCATTTTGAAATATAAGTAGGTGGCTATGGTTAGCAGTGGAATTAAACAATTTGGATGAAAAAAATAAATAAAATGACGTACTTTTGAATTTTTTTAGTCTTTTTTTGCAACTAAATTGTTTAAAAAAATTCTGATTCTATTACCGACTGAAACTGTATAAGTTCTGAATATTTTCTGAAAATTTCAGACCAATCGGTCATATAGGTTTTTCAAAGTCATGTCAACCAGATCAAAGAAAGCGGTCTCGACAAAAATGCGTTGAACGATTTTGTTTCCCAAAAATTAATACAAAATTTTGAAATAAAATATCTTATGCTTAATCAGCGATCCTTGTTCCATATTTTAGGCGTTGCTCTACTTCAAAAATGTAATTTTCTGCCGATTTTTGCGCTTCGCGCATATATATATATATATATATATATATATATATATATATATATATATATATATATATATCGAAATCGAAATAGTTGTACGTTTGCTGAATGTGATGTCAGCACTACAATGGCATAATGTGGATGTATCCACTGCTATTGCAACTCGCACGGAGGAATCCGTGAAAGCCGTATAAACATATATATATATATATATATATATATATATATATATATATATATATATATATATATATATATATATACGACGGCCGATCTCCGAACTCACTACACACACTGTATTATTTTAATAACTTTTTATTGTCAACCTTATTTTGTTTATTATTCTTTCATAGTCGTCTCCTGAGGAAAGTAACAAAGGTAAAATTATTTAAATAAATTATAAACTCGTACAAAATATACCTAAAAACCCTACAAACTACAAACCCAAACTATTACTATGAAATATACTACGCTATAAAGTTCGTAACATTATATATATATATATATATATATATATATATATATATATATATATATATATATATGAAGTAAAATACGAACAGTAAATGCAAATCTCTCCCCATCTTATCCTTTCTGTGTTAGAGGTTGCACAGTTAGAATAAATTGGTATAAAACGCAAATTTATCCTATTCCACCACCATCGAGATGATGGCCCACCTGTACCACCATACCGAGAAGAAAGTCAAAACTTGCCCTCCCCGCCACAGTGATACGGTAGAGATACATGTTTCGTCTCTACTTTGCATTTACTGTTCGTATTTTACTTCATTCTATACACGGAGCTGCATATAGTTGTACGTTTGCTAAGTGTGACTTCAGCACTACAGCGGCATAATGTGGATGTATCCACTGCTATTGCATCTCACACGGGTGAATCCGTGAAAGCCGCATAGACATATATATATATATATATATATATATATATATATATATATATATATATATATATATATATATATGGGTAGTCGCGACTGACTAGTCAAAAACCAATATTCCAAACTAGGGTTATTGGGGATGCAGTCTGTTTAAATTTGTAGGCCTTGGTAAGGACAAAAACCCTTCTTTGATTCTGTCAAGCCTTCGAAAATTTATTTATCTCTTGTTCAGGACATCTCCACAATTATTAATTAAATAGTTGGAGTATTAACCTAACCTATTATTATTAAGTAACTCGCCAATGTGGTTTGAATATGAAACAAGTACACATTTGAAAAACAGGGGAAAAACCCAACATTAGCACTTTTTAATTAAATATAGAGGCATTTTTGATAGAACTGCAAAAAATTCGTTGAACTTCTAGAATATTCGAAAACAGCCAAACATCCTACTTGACCATTCCACCATTTTGTAGAGACACCTGTCATGTGTCAACCGGGAAGTGTCGTGAGTGGTGGAATATATATATATATATATATATATATATATATATATATATGCTGACGTTTCGGTGAAATCTCATTCACCATTTTCAAAGCTCACTGTACGGCGTCTGCAGGCGCCCACAGACCCAAGGGCGTTACAAATTGCAATAATAAAGAGTTGTTAACTTATGTTTTATTTTTGGGGCAGTTTTTTAAAGTCACTTTCCTAAATTTCATCAACATGCCTCTTGCTTTTAAATACAAACTTCTTCTGCAGGTTTTACTTTTTAAAAAACTAAATATTAAGATGTCCCACACAAAATCAAAATGACTGCATGTTTACCGTAAACGAGCCCATCAATGTTCCCCTAACAAACTCTAATTGCCGCTGCTGCTTCACCGCAAAACCAAAGTTTTATTGAGAAAATTATAATTTCATATATGGCGCTATCCGGCGCCGTTTTACGGCGTATTCATGCACCAAATTGATAATATTCGGGGCCGTAAAGATGCGCTTCTACGATCCTCTTTTGTTATGGCGAGATAAAGCGCAAGAAATACGAGCAACTATGTAAACCTTGGAAATTTAATATCTATAAAGTAGATTTTTACTTAGTGCATAAACCTCTAATAATAATGTTGTTACGATAAGAAAACGGTAAAATAAATCATTCCCTACAAACATGCAGCAGAAAAAATTCAATAAATATCTTTACTACACAGGATGATTATCCGGGAATTTTATTGGTCGATTGTGGGAAAACTATAATTGGGAAGAATCTGAAAGTTTAACAGTGCAGTAACGTGCATGAGGTTAACTTGCTTATTTTAAATGGAACACCCTATATATTATTACATTTTTAATTTCTACGTAAAATTCTAGACATATTTTATATATAATATTCTATACTTAAATCTTACCGTTTTGGACATATTTACATATTTATGTCAATAAAATTTTTATAAAAAATTGAACCCACTTCTAAAAGTGCGGTAAAAAGTGAAAAATAACTATAAATTTTTATGCGAAATTGAACTTTTTGAAGTCGGCCCCAAACTAATATGTGACAAAATGTGATTCGCATAAACAGAGTAAAATACTTTATTTGTAATTGCTTTCTTACCATAATTTGTATATATTAGTAGTTATTTATTTCATTTAGACATACTTTAGCGCCGCAATAACTCCAAGGTGGTAAAAAAGTACCCATTTTATCCAAAGTTGTAAATCACTCTAAAAAGAAATTACTAAAAATTCTTTGGTTTTAAGAACCTGTGCTTTTCTTAGCTCGATATATTTTATACTGCATATTGAGTTTATATACACCTCAAGAACCTCACAATATCAATTTTAGACAAAATCAGAATATGTAAAATTTTCTGTCCCTCATATTGTATCTTATTAACCTAATAGTTGTAAAAAACTAACTTCATATTCGTAATATACGACCCCGAAAACTCTCTAATACCAAATCTGAAAAAATGCGAATAAGGTAAAATTTTCAACCCACCATATTCCATCCGCTATATTGAATTTCAAAAAAATTATTTTGAGTCTAAATCTAAACCCTTCAAAGCCCCCTAGTACCAATTTTGGATGAAATTTGGAAATTTAAAATTTCTGGACTTATATTCGCTATTTACATCCTCAAAAACGATTCAGTCCCACCTTTGAACAAAATCGAAAAATGTAGAATTTTTAGTCCGTTATCTTGGATTTGCCATATTAAATCCTGAAAAAATACTTTTAAATTCATAATTTACACCCTCAAGAATCCCCTATATCAGTTTGGGAGAAAATGGAAAATTTTTAGGACACCATATTGAATTTGCCAATTTCTCAAAAAATATTTTAACTGAAAACTCCCTCGTATCAATTTTGGAAAAAATTAGCAAAATTGATTTTTTTGTCCGCCATGTTAAATTTTTAAAAAATATTTTGTATCCATTATATGCGACTCCGAAAACTCCCCCACCCCAATTTTGAAGAAAACCAGCCAAAATTAAATTTTTTCGTCCGCCATATTGAATCCGCCATATTTAATTTTTTTTTAAATAATTTCAGATTCGTTGTGTAGGAAAAAAGCAAGTTATATTTATTTCTCCGAAGCAGTTGAACCTATAAAAAGTACTAACTACGCCACTGAGTCCAACATGAAAAACCCCAATTGGTCTATTTTTGCGTCATTTTCTAAATCACTCTGTATCTCCAAAACAAAGAGGTTCATGAAAATTCTGTTAGTGGTTTCATTTGTTTCTTAAAAGAAACTAGCGACCCGCCCCGGCTTCGCACGGGTGCAATGCTGATACTAAATACACTACAGAAAAACTGTGACTATTTATTTTATTTTTACAACAATTATTACATCGGCCTCCGACGCGCTATTTATAGGCACGCTGCCGCCGCCCCGGTCGGCCAGTACCGCCGCAAGCGCTACTTCCCGCAATTTTAAATCTGTAATATCTTCGAAAATATTCATTTAAATCTTGTACTGTAAAGGACCATATAGATCTATATTAAATCAACAATGTATTTAAGCTATTTAATTGGATAAGGATTAATGCTGTATTGGTTAAAATCGCTTCAAAATTTGCCATTATTTGTCGTAAAAAGTAAATGACAAAAAAATGTTATTGTGGGATATCCATGAGAGATAGACATATACCATCGCGGAGTTTTCTGTAGACCTTTTCAATGTGTACAAATAATTAGTACATTATTTTGATAAATCTCGTAGGGTTCAGCCTGCGTCTGCAATGTAAGCGGAAAAAAATATGATAATTAACGACATCACATTAGAAACCTCAAAAATAACAGTATTTCTCCACTATTTAATGGATGTTATTATACATAAAACCTTCCTCTTGAATCACTCTATCTATTGAAAAAAAACGCATCAAAATCCGGTGCGTAGTTTTAAAGATTTAAGCATACAAAGGGACATAGGGACAGAGAAAGCGACTTTGTTTTATACTATGTAGTGATTACACAGTACCAGGAAAACCTTATGCTTCTATTTTTACTAATAACAGAGATAACCCGTAAAACTATCGAAAATTAAACACCCTGTACAATTTCTAAATTAAATTAAGTACTGGTTAAATTTATTAAATATTAGAAGAATGTTCATTGTTTTTGTAAACTTCTATTTATAGTTTAATTGTTAACAATTGTAATGATTGTAGACAAGTAAATAGATATTTATAATTATTGGCTCTTAATGCTTTAATAAATTGCTTAGGCTAAATGTTTTTTAACTAATTTTTAAATAAATCATTTAAGGAATGAAAAATATCAACTTAAAAATGTTTATCCTATAAAACTTAAATTTTTAGGATCTATTTTAGGACTTACTAAAAACAATACAATTTTTAAAAACAGCGTCTATTTTAACAGATTTTCAATAAAAAACGAAATGTCGTCAAAACCAGCGAAGATAGGCATAAAATTCTCCCAAAAAAATAAAGAGAATTTAAATATCTATAGAATAAGCAAGATAAATACACAATACTCCCCTTGAAAAAATGTTAAGTTTGCATGTCTGCAAACCGCACCCTATAATAAATATTGTTACGATTTTGTCTCTTTAAAATCGTTCACTGAGTTTGCAGAATAAAACACAACATCTTTCACTAATACTTGCAATACTTATATTAACTACTTCTTAACACAACTAAATCACAACTATCTTATTACTACTTCTTACTGTCTTCACTATTCAAATACAACTATAGAACTCTTGTCCTATCCCTTTTTATATACCTATAGAAATTCCTATACAAATCTAGAGCATGAAAGTTGAGATCTATCTAGAAATATGACTCATCGATATAATATTTCTTTCTGCCGATTATAATAAAAATGACTCATCACATCGGAATATTTGTATACGAGGGCGTATCAGTAAGTTTCTTCGAGTCGTTCGTAACAATATTAATTATTCTATAGTTTTAGACAATTTCTTTAACCTTTATCTATAACAATTACAGGAGTTCTTGTTCCCATTTATGAAAATATTATTAATTTTTTTATTCCATGTTTTTTTTTTTAATTTTTAGATTTTTGTCTTTAATTTTACATCACAAAAAAATGTGAAACTAATTTCAGGATTGTATAGAGAATTTTATGGGAAAGCCAAATATATAAAAATATATGGAATGACCAATTTAAAAAGATTATATTTATTGCTGTCTAAATCTTCTCTATCACACTTTATAACCAAAAATAATTTTGGAATATATGCAGGATCAATATCACTTTCAATTTCAATTAATATCTATTTGGTTTTAATAAAAACACAATTAAATTCGTGTTTTTCAAGTAATCTAAAACATTAAAGAGCTTTGTCATATAAAATTGTGTGCCACAACTAATAAATATAGAAGCTTAAGGGTGAAACGTCTCAATCAACGCCTGTCACCTTAAGGGTGCTTAGTCAGCCAGAAAAATAGTTCTTTTTTCATATGGTAATCGGTTTATGTTTGGTTTTGACAAGTGTTTAGGGTATGTTGATTAATTATTATTTTTTCTGTAAAGTGCGAGGGGGTATTTTAAAAACTATAAGCGAACAAATTGGACTGATATAGAATTGGTGTAAAAAAAAAGTGAAAATATAAAGTTGTTTGGGGTTACCTGACATGTAAAGAGGATTTTTAGGGGTTTAAAGGAAATGAAACAATTATTTAAACTAATTTAGCAATCCGAATGAACTGTGCATCGCCAATTTTTCATTATTAATGATGATGCTTTTCAAAAAAGGGTCGGTTTCATTGCGCATTTATTGGGGTTCATTTTTTTGCCATGATATTGTAATTAATATATTTTTTTATTTCGCATCAATTGTTAAAAAATAGATAGGTAAATACAAGATTTTCAAATAAAGACAATAGAATCACATATAATTAAGAATATTTTAGAAATAAATAATATATTTAAGAACAACAAAAAAAAATGAAAATATAGAAATATATCATAATAACATTAGAAGTCTGAAAAAGAATTTATATGAAACCAAAATATTTTTAAACGAAATACAGGATACTATGGATTTTTTAGTTTTTACCGAAACTTGGCAACTTCAGGATACTCCATTATATAATACTGAGAGTTTTAATCTGGAGGTGATTTTAATCAAAATGATGGGGTTGTAGTATATATCAGAGATACAATAAGTTACCAATATTTTATCAAAAAATATAGGCAATCTAAAAATAACTGAAATTCTCTCTAATTTTAATAACCAACCACTTTTAATTACTGCCATTGATAGACCTCCCTCTACATATATTTATAAGTTTATTGACAGTTACGCAATTACTTACACTTCGTCAATGACCGTAGTATCTTCTTCTTCTTCTTTCTCAGCCCATTGACGTCCACCCCTGGACATAAGCGTCTCCAATGGTCCTCCACTGGGATCTGTCTCTCGACTTCTGGAGCCGGTCTTTTCCAGCAAACTGTCTTATATCATCTACCCATCTGCGTTGAACACAATGATGTAAACGTAGCAACAAATATCATTCTGTCAAAACTTAATTCAAACGGCTTAAAAAATTACTAGTTAAAAAAGGTGATCATCTTGACGTTAATAATTATCGGCCAATTTCTTTGATCCTCATTTGTGCTAAAATTTTTGAAAAATTCTTAAAAACTCGAATTTCCGATTAATTTAAAAAAATTATGTATATATTATCTGATAAACAGTTTGATTTTAGGGAGGGTCGATCAACACCTGACGCAATAGACCGATTGAGAGCTAAATTTAGTAAGTTTATGAACAAAAAATAATGGGTATGTTGCGTCTTTGTTGATCTACCTAAGGCCATTGATACTGTTGATATCATTTTACTTCGAATATTGAAAGAAGTTAGCTTAAGGGTTTGCTACAATGTACTTATGCAAAGGTATTTCAGTAATAGGAAACAATGTGTGCAAATTGACAATATTTTTAGTAACATGCAAACCGATGAAATGGGGGTGCTTTAGGGCACCGTCTTGGGGCCGATTCTTTTTAATCTATATCTGAATGATTTGTTTTTATTAGATGTCTCAGGTTACCTTATTAGTTTTGCTGATAAAACAGCAGTATTGTACAATGACACGAGTTGGTATTTCTTAAAAAATAAATTGAAAATGATTTCAAAAAAATATACAGGTTTAATAGTCGATTACTCACAGTAAATGTTGACAAAACGCATTACATTTCTTTCGCTTCCTACTATAGCTATCTCTTGATTTTTAACTTCCTTACTATTGAATATAATGACACTGAAACTATAATACTGCCTGGTAATGGGATAATTTATTTAGGAATAATAATTGATTATAATCTTAAGTCAGGGGCGGATCCAGCCTCTCTCTTTGGGGGGGGGGGAGGCGGTGATATCACAAAAGTATAGTTGTCGGCGGGGGGAAGACACCGGAAACATTCCCATTTCTAATGTAAAAGGCAGGGTCAGGTCTATTTTTCTGAATTTGAAGCTCTTGGAGAGAAAGGGGGTACCAGCAACATACACATTTCTAGTATAAGAAGCAGAATCGGGTCTATTTTCCTAAACTCAAAGCTCTTGGAGGGGGGGGGGGGGCGATCGCAAACATACACATTCCTATACTCTATTCAAGAACTGTTACCGAAACCTTCAACGTACCTGCTCCAGTGCCTGCTCCCCGCCGCCCCCCCTTGGATCCGCGCCTGCTTATTATACAGTCTAAAAAATAGAATATGTGCAAATATGGGTAAATATTACGATATTTAGAACATTTTTAGTTATAATCAGAATAAATTCAAAATGAATGCAAAACGAATAATATTAAAGTAGTTTGTACAGGGTGAGTCAACGATTGGATGAAGTAAGTTTATGCCTTTTCGCTGAAATTTACAAAGAAACTGTATTTATAGTTTGATGCAGTTTATTTTTACGCAGATTTTAAAAATATTTAGGACTCTACAGGGTGAGACAAAAAACTAGGACAGCATAAAGTTGTATTTTTTTAAATAGAACACCCTATATACGAATCGTATTTTCGATTTAGCTTATAATTTTAAATCTTTTTTATTAAGGATTTACTATAACAAAACTTTATAGTTTCTGAGATAATTAAGTTTAAAGAAAAAAAGTCACATTTTCAAGCATCAATTCAATCCTAAATAACGTTTTCAATTTTGTGACAAATATATTCAAATTTAGAATTTAGCAAGGCCAAGGACAAGTTAGCATAATTTTTACCTAATTTTGCAATAAAAGCTACAGGGTGTTGAACACATCGGCTCAAATTTGAGCAAGTTTAAATGAATAAATATCTTTTTTTTTAATGGTACACCCTATATATTTTCATGTTATTTAATAGAGTAATAAAAACCCTAAAAGTTTTGTTCAATATATCCTATACCTATTTATAATAGTTTTTGAGATATTTCAGTTTTTCTTATTTTCCATACTTTTTTACAGAAATAGTCTTCATTATCATAGTAGCCATGGCAAAAACAACGTAAAAGAACATTTTTCTGTGTGTCAAATTTATAACCGCAATCGCTTCTTTTGGTTTTTATGTAGTGTAGTTTGGTTTTTTTTGCATTCATCTTATATTGTAAAATGAATTTTCCAAAGAACGAGTTAATAGATATGATTTATACAATAGGAGAGGCTCAAAAAAATTGCCTTCTTGCTCAAAGAATTTACAAAATGAAGTATCCTGATCGACGCCAGCCTAATACCCATACTTTTCAAAACTTAATGCAAAGATTTGATTCTTCTGGTACTGTTGATTATCCAAAACGTAAAGTGGTCAACAAACCAGTAACTAATGAAGAAAAAGAACTACAAGTATTGTTAAATGTTCAGGAAAATCCTTATATTGGTAGCCGTCAGTTAGCAGCATTATGTGAAACATCACAATCCACCGCTAATCGTACTACCAAGAAATATAGGTATCATCCATATCACATGGAATTACACCAAGAATTGCATGGACAGGATTTTGAAAGTCGTGTAAACTGTTGTCGTACAATAAATGCGGAGATTCAATTAAATCCAAATTTATTATGCAAGGTAATGTTTAGTGATGAAGCTACTTTTAGAAGTAACGGTGCCGTAAATAGACGCAACATGCATTATTATGCCACAGAAAACCCATTTTGGATTAGAGAGGTGCAACATCAAAACCACTGGTCATTAAATGTTTGGTGTGTTATTCATCATAATCGAATTATTGGACCCCACTTTTTTAATGAACCACTAAATGGCCATAGTTACCTGAACTTTCTACAAGAAGAACTACCCCAACTGCTTCAAGGTCTCGATAGGGATGAGCTCGATAGTATGTGGTTCCAGCACGATGGTGCGCCTCCGCATTACCATCGTGAAGTTCGTGCGTTTTTGGACCGCAAAAATCGATTGGACGTGGGGGTTTCATTGAGTGGCCACCAAGGTCTTGCGACATCACCCCATTAGATTTCTTCCTATGGGGTTATATTAAAAATAAGGTGTATGTTAATCCACCAACAACAGCGGAAGATATGCGAAACAGGATTAGAGATACCTGTAGAACAATAACGCCACTAATTTTGTCCAGGGTCCGAGAAAATCTGCAAAAAAGACTAAATTTGTGCATTGCACAAGAGGGTCATTTATTCGAACACTTATTAAAAAGAAATAATTAATCTCAGTATTTAATAGGTAATTTTTTTGTTTCAATTTAGTATAAAAGTAAATATGTATTTGCCTTGTCGTTATTGTTGTGTTAATTTTTTCACATTATGTTTAATTAAACTATTGCCGTTGTAATATAACGAATAATGTATTTCATCATATTTAACCACATTCTGTTTGTTTCTGTAGTTTCTTTTTATTATTTTACATGGCTACTATGATAATAAAGACTATTTCTGTAAAAAAGTATGGAAAATAAGAAAAACTGAAATATCTCAAAAACTATTATAAATAGGTATAGGATATATTGAACAAAACTTTTAGGGTTTTTATTACTCTATTAAATAACATGAAAATATACAGGGTGTACCATTTAAAAAAAAAGATATTTATTCATTTAAACTTGTTCAAATTTGAGCCGATGTGTTCAACACCCTGTAGCTTTTATTGCAAATATTAGGAAAAAATTATGTTAACTTGTCTTTGGCCTTGCTAAATTCCAAATTTGAATAAATTTGTCACAAAATTGAAAACGTTATTTAGGATTGAATTGATGCTTGAAAATGTGACTTTTTTTCTTTAAACTTAATTATCTCAGAAACTATAAAGTTTTGTTATAGTAAACCCTTAATAAAAAAGATTTAAAATTATAAGCTAAATCGAAAATACGATTCGTATATAGGGTGTTCTATTTAAAAAATACAACTTTATGCTGTCCTAGTTTTTTGTCTCACCCTGTAGAGTCCTAAATATTTTTAAAATCTGCGTAAAAATAAACTGTATCAAACAATTAATATAGTTTCTTTGTTAATTTCAGCGAAAAGGCACAAACCTACTTCATCCAATCGTTGACTCACCCTGTAGATTTAAGACTATTTGTGTATTTGAAAATGTTTTAAAATAAAAGTAATAAATACATAATTTATAAAGTTTCTTTGTACAAATACAAATACATAGGCATATTATATTTTTTTTTCTCCCTCTGTAAGAATATTATTTATAATTCGCAAGTATAAGAATCTGTTGTATATACTTTTCTAATAACTTTATTTTATACTCCTATATAAAAGAGGTTTTTTAATGTATATATAACAGATTTTTATACTTGCAAATTAAAAATATATTTTTATATTTCAAATTTATGTATTAATAGCTCGCCTCTAATATTTAGTTGCGAGTCCAACCACGTCGGCGCTAATAATGGAAACAATTATTCAAGCAATGTATTGTCGGTTAGCACTCTATAGGGTTTGTTTTGTGGTTAGTTTTCTAACTAAGTAATATACTGAGGATATTCTGAAATCACATTTTTTTTTTAATTTTCGGCAGTTTTTGAGGATATCTGCCCTAATGTAAGTCGGTTAAAAACTGCGTATGTGTGACAACTAAAAATATTTCCTTGCCGACTCAATATTAACTTTTAAAGGTCACCTTAGCTCTTATTGCAAACAAATGCTCTTGATTTATTATAATTTGTTGTTCTACAGTTAATTACGTATGACTAAAATTAAATATAAAAAAGTAATAATAATTATTCGAGAAGAAATGTTATTGAAAAGCGAAAAAATATTAGTTTCTATTATAACCAGCAAGCTTCACCGCTCATTGAACAAAAGCTGTTCTAAAACAGTAAAGCAGTAAAGTGTTTTGTTACACTCCATCGATCGTCGTGTCTCGGAGGCAGATCTCATTTCATACTTGGCTAAATTGTCGCTCTTCAACTTAAATCTAATCCTATTATTTGTTTTTAGTAGTAGTAGCAAGTTCCAAGTTGTGCCGGAGCAAAAAAGGTCGTTGCGAAGCCTGTTTAAACCCAGGCAAGCAGCCCCTTGTTTCGTATATTCAGCGAAATCATGTAGAAATGAAAACTTTTTTAATTGTTATCAAATAAGCTTTGGGTTTAATTTTACGGAAAACCAGTATTTTAATAACACATAAGATGTTCTGCTGGCAATAGACAGTGGCGTATTCTTAATACTTCTTAATAGGCTTAAATTTTATATTTATAGGTCGGGATCGAAAAAACCAAGTGCATAATGAAGTGTTAGATTCCAGGAAGTATTCAGCGAGAGGATCTCTGTACAGAGATTATTGCGTTGCTTTGTAATGTTGATGAATTTATTCCATAGGATTTTGGATGAGTATGCACAGATGAGTCATTCATATATATATATATATATATATATTAATATATATATATATATATATATATATATATATATATATATATATATCATGAAATGCTGGATTCTTCATAAACTGTATAAAACGTAATCCTTCAGACTATTTCATTGTCGCCAAGTACAAAGCATCTTTTCTATATCTTGGTTTGCTCTTTCGATAGACGGGGCTTTCTATGAACGATTCCTAATTCTTGGCCACATCACGCAGACTCTTTGACTATTTTGCCACGTGCCACAAATATAGTGAAAATATCCAGTAAATGAAAGGTCACCTCTTCGGCTCGTTGCTTTTTAAAGGCCATAGCTGCACGAATTTGGTTAGGCGATCTTGATACACCATAATAAATTTAAAATCACCATCAGCTTGTGACTGCGTGTCTATGAGATCAACTTGACACCTTGAATTAAGGTCGGTACTGATTATTAGTTTTACGACAAGTCCTTTTTTTGGTAATCTGATCAGTGTGTAGTTCTGTCCCACTCGTTTCATGAAGTATTTATTACTTTCGCCAATCCCAAGTAGTTAATATGAATAATGTCTAGCTAAAGTGATTAATTTATCACATTGTCTACCGTTACAAGTACAGTGCACTTTCCCTTATTCAATATTCCTATAGTTCCTTCTTCTATTTGGTGATGTAATTTATTCGATTCTCGTAATTTATACTCATTTATGCCCATGTTTTTCCATTTTTAGGCTATCCGGGACTAAGTTGTTCTTACCAGTTTTCCGATTTTATAATTCCATCTGAGTTTCGGGCGTGTTCTTGGTCTCTTGGCGTTTCTGGGATACCACAGAGTATTGGTCCATCTTTGGCCTGTTCTTCTTGCTATATATCCTGCCCATTGCCATTTTAGAGATTGTATTTTTTGGATTACAACATTTACCCGGATTTTCTATCTCATCCAATCTATTTTTTTACGATCCTGTTTAGTTATTCCTACCATGCTTCTTTCCATGGCTATTTGAGTGACTTGGAGTTTTGTGGTTGTGTCTTTCTTTAATAGCCATGTTTCACATTGGTATGAATTGAAGATTATAAACTAATCACGCTAGCTTCATTCTTCTGTTCTGAAGTAATGAACCCAATTTGTGTTTAAGTTGGCCCAGAGATATACATTCATCCGCTACTTCCAACATGGTTTCATTTACTCTTATTTTGACGTTGATAATCAGATCATAGCACATTACTCTGATCACCATTTCGAGAAAAAAGTCAGAACTCACCCTCCTCGTTACAGTGATCTGTTTCGTCTCTTACTAGACTCATCACGGTGCTGGCATGCACTTATTTATACAAAAGACAAATGGGAACGAAGTTTGCAGCTCTAAATGCTGCTTCGCCCACGTCCACACGATAACGTATATAAGTTTTAGTGACTACAATATGCAACTTCGTGTGTGAATGAAGTGAAATGCGAACCTTGCGAACTGAGACTTGGGTTAATCACTATGACCTTGTAGCAATTAAATTTACCAGTCTGCATCAATGCTACACGTTTTTAGTAACATGATATAATTTGTATGTTTTTATCTGATTAAAATAATTATTGATCCTGTAATTTAAAAATTGTAAACAGGGAATTTGTTTTTTTTGGCCCACAACTTTTTTGGTCTTATAACTTATCACTCTTTTTTCTTAACAGAGTTTGTAAATTACTGTCAATTCTGATCATTTAAGGTTGAGTATACAGTATGGAATTTGTAGCAATTTTTTTGCAGTTTGTTTTAATCATGATTAGTAACTTTGGATTGTTTGATCATAATTTTCTGTTTGATAATTTTCCATGACTTGCCACTATTTGATGTATTACCTGGTAATCAGTGTAAGTTGGGAATTAGGTTAGAGTGCTCCAGGTTGAGAATAAGGTTGGCAAAAATTAAAAACAAATATCCCTAAGATTTGTCACGTCCGGCTGCGAGAGAGACTTTCGTTTCTTTTACAGTTGAATCGTCGAAGGCAGTTGACAAATCTTGCCATTAGATTTGAAAGGGCAGACTGTCAAGTGTTTTTTCGTTACAGTCCATTATTCAATGAGGGCTATCTGACGCAAGTTCTTCTTTTTCGTCTTTTGCTTCGTCTTATTTCTTTTCCTGTGTTTTTCCATTTTGATTTTCTCGGCTGTTAAGGCTTTCTAATTGTTCTGGGTCTATTTTTCCGCCGTGTTACCACAACGATTTTGACCTTCATGACTGGGCTCCCCCTGCATTTGTTTGGTGAGTTGGGATTGGCCTTGTGAAACCCCATTCATCCACGAACAACAACAAGAATCCTAACAACAGTGCTGGATCAAATAAACAGAAGTGAGAGGTATCATGTACATAAGCATAGACCAGGCAGGAAAAAACTTTAATTTAGGGAATTGGAAATTGACATCAATTTTTTTTACATGCAAATAAAACAATATAAATATATTTACATTTGAGATAATATAAAATGTAAGAACATCTTGATAACTTTCTTTATAAAAATGACTTTCTATACTCTTAGCAATTAAAGGTTCTAGAACGTTTTGCGGCCAAATCTCTATATAACCTTTAAAAACGATGTATTACCTAGAGTTATCAAGAAAGGGTATATAAAAAATTGTAGGGGACCATTCTTTTTATGTATGTATTTTTTTTGGAATAAAATGGAATTGTTATTTTGTTTTAAATAATTCGTTTATTATGAAGCTATACACCAGCAGTCAATAAATTAAAATCATTCCTGATACCTATGTGTTTTCCTGTTCAATCACTAGGTAAATAATATTGATAATGTAATGATGGGTAATCAAAGCAGAGCACAACTATCTCTAAAAGAGATACGAACCTAGCCTCCGACATATTGAGCTGCAGTACGCATCCGTTGCCGTACCCTGTAAAAGGGGAG
>JASJET010000290.1:0-7500 GCA_034092305.1 Diaprepes abbreviatus
CTAAATTGATTAAATAAACTAAATTGATTAAATAAACTAAATTGATTAAATAAACTAAATTGATTAAATAAACTAAATTGATTAAATAAACTAAATTGATTAAATAAACTAAATTGATTAAATAAACTAAATTGATTAAATAAACTAAATTGATTAAATAAACTAAATTGATTAAATAAACTAAATTGATTAAATAAACTAAATTGATTAAATAAACTAAATTGATTAAATAAACTAAATTGATTAAATAAACTAAATTGATTAAATAAACTAAATTGATTAAATAAACTAAATTGATTAAATAAACTAAATTGATTAAATAAACTAAATTGATTAAATAAACTAAATTGATTAAATAAACTAAATTGATTAAATAAACTAAATTGATTAAATAAACTAAATTGATTAAATAAACTAAATTGATTAAATAAACTAAATTGATTAAATAAACTAAATTGATTAAATAAACTAAATTGATTAAATAAACTAAATTGATTAAATAAACTAAATTGATTAAATAAACTAAATTGATTAAATAAACTAAATTGATTAAATAAACTAAATTGATTAAATAAACTAAATTGATTAAATAAACTAAATTGATTAAATACACTAAAGTGATTAAATACACTAAAGTGATTAAATACACTAAAGTGATTAAATACACTAAAGTGATTAAATAAACTAAATTGATTAAATAAACTAAATTGATTAAATAAACTAAATTGATTAAATAAACTAAATTGATTAAATAAACTAAATTGATTAAATAAACTAAATTGATTAAATAAACTAAATTGATTAAATAAACTAAATTGATTAAATAAACTAAATTGATTAAATAAACTAAATTGATTAAATAAACTAAATTGATTAAATAAACTAAATAGATTAAATAAACTAAATTGATTAAATAAACTAAATAGATTAAATAAACTAAATAGATTAATTAAACTAAATAGATTAAATAAACTAAATAGATTAAATAAACTAAATAGATTAAATAAATTAAATAAATTAAATAAATTGAATAAATTAAATAAATTGAATAAATTGAAAAAATTGAATAAACTGAATAATTTGAATAAATTGAATAAATTGAATAAATTGAATAAATTGAATAAATTGAATAAATTGAATAAATTGAATAAATTGAATAAATTGAATAAATTGAATAAATTGAATAAATTGAATAAATTGAATAAATTGAATAAATTGAATAAATTGAATAAATTGAATAAATTGAATAAATTGAATAAATTGAATAAATTGAATAAATTGAATAAATTGAATAAATTGAATAAATTGAATAAATTGAATAAATTGAATAAATTGAATAAATTGAATAAATTGAATAAATTGAATAAATTGAATAAATTGAATAAATTGAATAAATTGAATAAATTGAATAAATTGAATAAATTGAATAAATTGAATAAATTGAATAAATTGAATAAATTGAATAAATTGAATAAATTGAATAAATTGAATAAATTGAATAAATTGAATAAATTGAATAAATTGAATAAATTGAATAAATTGAGTAAATTGAGTAAATTGAGTAAATTGAGTAAATTGAGTAAATTGAATAAATTGAATAAATTGAATAAATTGAATAAATTGAATAAATTGAATAAATTGAATAAATTGAATAAATTGAATAAATTGAATAAATTGAATAAATTGAATAAATTGAATAAATTGAGTAAATTGAGTAAATTGAATAAATTGAATAAATTGAATAAATTGAATAAATTGAATAAATTGAATAAATTGAATAAATTGAATAAATTGAATAAATTGAATAATTTGAATAAATTGAAAAAGTTGAAAAAGTTGAAAAAGTTGAATAAGTTGAATAAGTTGAATAAGTTGAATAAGTTGAATAAGTTGAATAAGTTGAATAAGTTGAATAAGTTGAATAAGTTGAATAAGTTGAATAAGTTGAATAAGTTGAATAAGTTGAATAAGTTGAATAAGTTGAATAAGTTGAATAAGTTGAATAAGTTGAATAAGTTGAATAAGTTGAATAAGTTGAATAAGTTGAATAAGTTGAATAAGTTGAATAAGTTGAATAAGTTGAATAAATTGAATAAATTGAATAAATTGAATAAATTGAATAAATTGAATAAATTGAATAAGTTGAATAAGTTGAATAAGTTGAATAAGTTGAATAAGTTGAATAAGTTGAATAAGTTGAATAAGTTGAATAAGTTGAATAAGTTGAATAAGTTGAATAAGTTGAATAAGTTGAATAAGTTGAATAAGTTGAATAAGTTGAATAAGTTGAATAAGTTGAATAAGTTGAATAAGTTGAATAAGTTGAATAAGTTGAATAAATTGAATAAATTGAATAAATTGAATAAATTGAATAAATTGAATAAATTGAATAAATTGAATAAATTGAATAAATTGAATAAATTGAATAAATTGAATAAATTGAATAAATTGAATAAATTGAATAAATTGAATAAATTGAATAAATTGAATAAATTGAATAAATTGAATAAATTGAATAAATTGAATAAATTGAATAAATTGAATAAATTGAATAAATTGAATAAATTGAATAAATTGAATAAATTGAATAAATTGAATAAATTGAATAAATTGAATAAATTGAATAAATTGAATAAATTGAATAAATTGAATAAATTGAATAAATTGAATAAATTGAATAAATTGAATAAATTGAATAAATTGAATAAATTGAATAAATTGAATAAATTGAATAAATTGAATAAAATGAATAAAATGAATAAATTGAATAAATTGAATAAATTGAATAAATTGAATAAATTGAATAAATTGAATAAATTGAATAAATTGAATAAATTGAATAAATTGAATAAATTGAATAAATTGAATAAATTGAATAAATTGAATAAATTGAATAAATTGAATAAATTGAATAAATTGAATAAATTGAATAAATTGAATAAATTGAATAAATTGAATAAATTGAATAAATTGAATAAATTGAATAAATTGAATAAATTGAATAAATTGAATAAATTGAATAAATTGAATAAATTGAATAAATTGAATAAATTGAATAAATTGAATAAATTGAATAATTGAATAAATTGAATAAATTGAATAAATTGAATAAATTGTATAAATGAATAAATTGAATAAATTGAATAAATTGAATAAATTGAATAAATTGAATAAATTGAATAAATTGAATAAATTGAATAAATTGAATAAATTGAATAAATTGAATAAATTGAATAAATTGAATAAATTGAATTAAATTGAATAAATTGAATAAATTGAATAAATTGAATAATTGAATAAATTGAATAAATTGAATAAATTGAATAAATTGAATAAATTGAATAAATTGAATAAATTGAATAAATTGAATAAATTGAATAAATTGAATAATTGAATAAATTGAATAATTGAATAAATTGGAATAAATTGAATTAATTGAATAATTGAATAAATTGAATAAATTGAATAAATTGAATAAATTGAATAAATTGAATAAATTGAATAAATTGAATTAATTGAATAAATTGAATAAATTGAATAAATGGAATAAATTGAATAAATTGAATAAATTGAATATATGAATAATTGAATAATTTGAATAAGTTGAATAAGTTGAATAAGTTGAATAAGTTGAATAAGTTGAATAAGTTGAATAAGTTGAATAAGTTGAATAAGTTGAATAAGTGAATAGTAGTTGAATAAGTTGAATAAGTTGAATAAGTTGAATAAGTTGAAAGTAAGTGAATAAGTTGAATAAGTTGAATAAGTGAATAATTGAATAAATTGAATAAATTGAATAAATTGAATAAATTGAATAAATTTGAATAAATTGAATAAATTGAATAAATTGAATAAATTGAATAAATTGAATAAATTGAATAAATTGAATAAATTGAATAAATTGAATAAATTGGAATAAATTGAATAAATTGAATAAATTGAATTAATTGAATAAATTGAATAAATTGAATAAATTGAATAAATTGAATAAATTGAATAAATTGAATAATTGAATAAATTGAATAAATTGAATAATTGAATAATTGAATAAATTGAATAAATTGAATAAATTGAATAAATTGAATAAATTGAATAAATTGAATAAATTGAATAAATTGAATAATTGAATAAATTGAATAAATTGAATAAATTGAATAAATTGAATAAATTGAATAAATTGAATAATTGAATAAATTGAATAAATTGAATAAATTGAATAAATTGAATAATTGAATAAATTGAATAAATTGAATAAATTGAATAAATTGAATAAATTGAATAAATTGAATAAATTGAATAAATTGAATAAATTGAATAAATGAATAAATTGAATAAATTGAATAAATTGAATAATTTGAATTAATTGAATAATTGGAATAAATTGAATAAATTGAATAAATTGATAAATTGAATAAATTGAATAAATTGAATAAATTGAATAAATTGAATAATTGAATAAATGAATAAATTGAATAATTGAATAAATTGAATAAATTGAATAAATTGAATTAAATTGAATAAATTGAATAAATTGAATAAATTGAATAAATTGAAAAATAGAATTAATTGAATAAATTGAATAAATTGAATAAAATTGAATAAATTGAATAATTGAATAAATTGATAAATTGAATAATTGAATAAATTGATAAATTGAATAAATTGAATAAATTGTGAATAATTGAATAAATTGAATAAATTGAATAAATTGAATAAATTGAATAATTGAATAAATTGAATAATTGAATAATTGAATATTTGAAAATTGAATAAATTGAATAAATTGAATAAATGAATAAATTGATTATTTTGAATAAATTGAATAAATTGAATAAATTGAATAATTGAATAAATTGAATAAATTGAATAAATTGGAATAAATTGAATTATTGGAATAATTTGAATTAATTGATAAATTGATTAAATTGAAGAATTGAATAAATTGAATTAATTGAATAAATTGAATAATTGAATAATTGAATAAATTAAAGAATTAAAGAAATTAAATAATTTAAATAAATTAAACAAAATTAAACAAATTAAACAAAATTAACAAATTAAAACAAATTAAACAAATTAAACAAATTAAACAAATTAAACAAATTAAACAAATTAAACAAATTAAAGAAATTTAATCAATTTAATCAATTTAATCAATTTAATCAATTTAATCAATTTAATCAATTTAATCAATTAATCAATTTAATCAATTTAATCAATTTAATCAATTTAATCAATTTAATCAATTTAATCAATTTAATCAATTTAATCATTTAATCAATTTAATCAATTTAATCAATTAATCATTAATCAATTAATCAATTTAATCAATTTAATCAATTTAATCAATTTAAATCAATTTAATCAATTAATCAATTTAATCAATTAATCAATTTAATCAATTAATCAATTTAATCAATTTAATCAATTTAATCAATTAATCAATTAAATCAATTAAATCCATTTAATCAATAAAATCAATTAAATCAATTAAATCAATTAAATCAATTAAATCAATTAAATCATTAAATCAATTAAATCAATTAAATCAATTAAATCAATTAAATCAATTAAATCAATTAAATCAATTAAATCAATTAAATCAATTAAATCAATTAAATCAATAATCAATTAAATCAATTAAATCAATTAAATCAATTAAATCAATAAATCAATAAATCAATTAATCAATTAAATCAATTAAATCAATTAAATCAATTAAATCAATTAAATCAATTAAATCAATTAAATCAATTAAATCAATTAAATCAATAAATCAATTAAATCAATTAAATCAATTAAATCATTAAATCAATTAAAATCAATTAAATCAATTAAATCAATTAAATCAATTAAAACAATTAAATCAATTAAATCAATAAATCAATTAAATCAATTAAATCAATTAAATCAATTAAATCAATTAAATCAATTAAATCAATTAAATCAATTAAATCAATAAATCAATTAAATCAATTAATCAATTAAATCAATTAAATCAATTAAATCATTAAATCAATTAAATCAATTAATCAATTAAATCAATTAAATCAATAAAATCAATTAATCAATTAAATCAATTAATCAATTAAATCAATAAACAATTACATACAATTAAATCAATTAAATCAATAAAACAATTAAATCAATTAAATCAATTAAATCAATTAAATCAATTAAATCAATTAATCAATTAAATCAATTAAATCAATTAAATCAATTAAATCAATTAAATCAATTAAATCAAATAAATCAAATAAATCAAATAAATCAATTAAATCAATTAAATCAATTAAATCAATTAAATCAATAAATCAATTAAATCATTAAATCAATAAATCATTAAATCAATAAATCAATTAAATCAATTACATCAATTAAATCAATTAAATCAATTAAATCAATTAAATCAATTAAATCAATTAAATCAATTAAATCAATTAAATCAAGAAATCAATTAATCAATTAAATCAATTAAATCAATTAAATCAATTAAATCAATAAATCATTAAATCAATTAAATCAATTATATCAATTAAATCAATTAAATCAATTAAATCAATTAAATCAATAAATCAATTAAATCAATTAAATCAATTAAATCAATTAAATCAATTAAATTAATTAAATCAATTAATTCAATTAAATCAATTAAATCAATTAAATCAATTAAATCAATTAAATCAATTAAATCATTACATCAATTAAATCAATTAAATCAATTAAATCAATTAAATCAATTAAATCAATTAATCAATTAAATCAATTAAATCAATTAAATCAATTAAATCAATTAAAATCAATTAAATCAATTAAATCAATTAAATCAATTAAATCAATTAAATCAATTAAATCAATTAAATCAATTAAATCAATTAAATCAAATAAATCAATTAAATCAATTAAATCAATTAAATCAATTAAATCAATTAAATCAATTAAATCAATTAAATCAATTAAATCAATTAAATCAATTAAATCAATTAAATCAATTAAATCAATTAATCAATTAAATCAATTAAATCAATTAAATCAATTAAATCAATTAAATCAATTAAATCAATTAAATCAATTAATCAATTAAATCAATTAAATCAATTAAATCAATTAAATCAATTAAATCAATTAAATCAATAAATCAATTAAATCAATTAAATCAATTAAATCAATTAAATCAATTAATCAATTAAATCAATTAATCATTAAATCAATTAAATCAATTAAATCAATTAAATCAATTAAATCAATTAAATCAATTAAATCAATTAAATCAATTAAATCAATTAAATCAATTAAATCAATAAAATCAATTAAATCAATTAATCAATTAAATCAATTAAATCAATTAAATCAATTAAATCAATTAAATCAATTAAACAATTAAATCAAATAAATCAAATAAATCAATTAAATCAATTAAATCAATTAAATCAATTAAATCAATTAAATCAATTAAATCAATTAAATCAATTAAATCAATTAAATCAATTAAATCAATTA